>JAEANM010001892.1:0-26085 GCA_017656035.1 Myanophis thanlyinensis
TTGTAAAAGTGTTCGGTCAGACTCAGAGTGGGTAGTCCTCCAACGTCTCTCTAGGCCTCTTTTTCGGCGCTTCATTTTCGGCGTTTTGTGTAATTTATAGTCTTAAGTTCTTTTTAAGGCTGCCCAAATTGGTGTAACACTGCAATGTGTAAATCAGCCATGTAGAGAAGGAACGAGGCAGTGAATGCTTTTGCAAAACTCACCTTGAAGCGGAATTCCAGGTGGAAAGTTTACTTAAGAGACTTTTTGTCCTTTTATGAGCAAGCATAAGGCAGAAATCCAGTAGAACATTTTTCCATTGTGCAGATATTCTGCGTGAGTAATCTATATTTATTTTCTTGGGACTGAAGCCCTACCACGGAACTTTTTAACAACATGAAGAAGAAGGTTCCCTGCCCTTTTCTTATAAACTGCATATTCTATATTTATTATTTCCCTCGTACTGGTCCTTAACAACTACCCTCAGTGCCTTTGCCCACAGCCACATTGCGTTACAGGAAAAGCAGAAGTAAGGCACTCCCAGCAGCAAAAGAACCCATAGTGAGAAACCACAGTAATTCAGAGCAGAATAATGAAAGAACAGAAAGATCTTGCAAGCAAATGTGCCCAGAGATAGGCTACTGCCAGTTTTACTAAAAGAAACTTACCCAAGCAACTTGCAACCTTCCCTGCTGGTATCTTTATTGACTTTTTCCCCCTTTCATCCTTTTTTAATCACCACTGGTAATTCTGTTCACCTGATTAGGTAAGTTAATATCTCCAAAACAATGACATAACTGAAATGATGGCTCAGTGGCTTACGGGTTGTATAGTAATTTATAAAATGCTGTCTGTCTGTCTATCTAATTTGAATATTCACTCAGCATGCTTAAGATTCAGGATTCAAACCTTTATTGTCAATGCATAACGTGTGCAGTGAAATTGAATGAATCCATCGGTACAACCACACAAAACACAGAAACACAGCATACATTCAAACACAGAATACATCTCCAGACTTAAACAGACCAGTTACAAATTTAGCACCAGCACCAATGTATATCACATGCAAAGCTTTTAATTTTGATTAGTTTTTGGTGTGTTAGTATATATGAACTAAGCCAAAGTAATTAGCTTAGGGTTCAGTATATTGTACAAACCCACAAAACAGATTAGTTCAGGTTAATTAGGTTGTGTTAGCATAAATGAAAATCATATCCTCTGTCTGTCCATTCTGTTCAATGACTGATCTTTTATTTTTCTATTTTTGAGTGCGTGCAACTGTCTCTAAAATACCTGAATGCTTACTTCATTGTTGTGTGAAGTGTGAAGTTTCACAACAGATATTTATCTCTTTTTTTCTAATCAATTTCCCTTTTGATGCTTTTGCTCCTGTGTTAACACCTTAGGGCATCATCTGGTCATGATAGAAGTTGCAGGTTCCAATTGAATAATGAATCATGAACCGGATGTACGATGGCAACACTGCAAAGATACTTGTGGTAGACAATGAGTGGTATCTCACTGTGGTCTTGCTTTGCAAAGTTGCAACAGCTAAAAAAACAACTATGCAAACTTTGAGAGTGGAGGTTCATTCTCCAACCTTGTGAGTTGGTTTCCAAGCATTTTGTTACCAAACTAGGTAATATCTTCAGCAGCGTTTAGGGGATGTCTGCATCTGTTTTTCTGCTTATAAAGGCTTTGAGTGGTCAGTAGGTCTTGTGATGGGTCAGGTGTGGGTGTGTCAAGTGAGGGTCTTATAATGGATCTTGTGATGTGGAGGTCATTGGGAGGTGAAGTTCTGGTTAGGGTTGTGTGGGTTGGTTGAGGATCAGTGCTGTTGCTGATTGGTTGTGCGAATTGAATTGAATTTGAATTCAATTGATTTGAATTCTGAGGAGTTTGTAGGCTGGTTGTAGGTCGATGTGTCTGTTGAAAGTGCAAACTTTGCTGCTTGGCCTCCCATCACCAGTGCAGTTTTTTACAAAATGAATTGACCTATATTCTTTATATTAACATGTAAGAATGTATCTTCTAGTCTTTACCTCACCTGAAGTGTTCAATGAACAAAATACAAGCAATGTTTTCCCAATTGTTAGCATATTGGCCTAATTTATCACATGATATTAATATATATATGTGTAGTACCTAAGGGAGAACAGATTCCCTTCCATCTTCTTCACATCCATCATGTAGCCATGTGAATGTAAAATATTAAATAGCCAAATGATATCTGAATTAATGGAAATGATATCTGAATTAATGCTATTCCATATTGTTAAGTTTGGGACTAAAATAGTAACCAAGTGCTACATTCAGTAGATTCGATGAAAACCCGCCTCTATTTTTGCTGAATCAATATATCCAGAGCAGGCCATATCTTCAGTGATTGGAGTGGACAGCTGCCTGACAGCTCCTCCATCACTTTTTGGGAATCATTATAGATACTGACCAGTGCACTGGTCACTGAGGAACCCCAGGAGGTGGGGGACTGTTAGACCCTGACCTCCAATATTGATTTTTGCCCTTAGGCAAAGGTCATTGATGTGCAAATAAAGAGCAGCAGAGAAGACAGTCGCCTGGAACGGCACATTGATGATGAGGGGCCCAGAGTTTAAAGTTTCTATGGAGCTGAATAAAAGTTTGTTTGTTTATGTTAGATTTTCTTTAAACCCTCCTTTATTATTTTTACAAATAAATCAAGTTGTGCAATAGATGATGATAGCAGTAGATGTTTTTGATATGGTGGGTCTTCAGTCTATCAGATCATGGATGGCCAGCTGTGCTTTGTCAGAGGCCTTTTGTTTTCCAGGCAGGAATCCTCAAAAGTGTTTAACCACCAACTGAAGCATTAGGAGGAATCAAAAGCCATAATGAAATTAGTTTGCTTACCAGCAAAGCTTCACCCCCAGGAAACACATTATTTAGATGTAGTATTTCATACAGAATGACTTTTTAAGAAGGGCTTATTCAAAAAGATAACAATATTTAAAATCCAGCAAATCATCCAAATTGAAACCAACAATGTATTGTTCCTCTGCAAGGTTTTCCTCCCAAGATAGTAATTGATGCCCAGGTGATAAAACTTTTCTAAATTTTGTTGCAGGAGCAACAAAAACTGATGTGTAGGATGATACCTTTCTGATCTATAATTGTGACTGAAATTAATTAAAACAGTTCTAGTTATAAAATTAATAATAAAATGAATCTATTGGGTTCCACATCAAAGATTACCAACAGCATGTTAAAATATAATAAGCACCCAATAAAATGAACTTAATGTGTTAGTGATCTTGACTGGGTTTAATTAATTTATAACCCATCTTTGATTTGTACAAGCAGTTAATCATATTTCTGTCTTTTATGACAGTTCTGCTTATGTGCAGTGTGTATGTGTGTATTTATTTATGTATTGACTCAGTATTGTCTCCTGGTGATAGTCTGGAGAAGAGCCTGCACTTTTCTTGGCAGGATTTTCAGAAGTGGTTTTGTGATATGATAGAACAATGTGTTCAATGAGCCCCCAAGAAAGCAATGAAACATGAAGCTGTCATGTCACAGGAAAATATTAAATCCAACATATTTGTGATACTGTAAGTGAAAGATGGGGAAAATGTATTTATTTTCATTTTCTCCACATTATTTTGTACAGGAAGAGTCATCTCTGTTTTATGAAGCTTCATCTTGAGAGAAGTTTCCTACACCATAAAGTAATGATGAATCCAACCAAGACAAAGTCCATTACTGATGTTAAACTGCTGGTGGTACCTAATTCCAAGGATGGTCAACGTAGCACAGAATGATCTCCTTCAAGGTTATATTTTGAAGCACTGTTGGATATAGAATGCATACCTCCATTCCTCCTGTTCCAGTACATACCTGGGGGAAATGGGAGGACTGGGGCAGAAGATTTACAGGCTGTCAACAGAAGGGCAAAAGGTCACCAAGGGTCAGAAAGTCCATTTTAGAAAGATCACCATCAATTTCTTTCTAATGAAGCCATGTTTTGAGCAAGTGACCACCAACCATCATTAAAGAAACAGGAAAAACTATATTTCTTTAACATTGCCTGGATAGGACTGAGAAATGCACAGTGATGATCTTTGCTAAACACTCCTGGGCTGCTGCTGCTTTCACATTACAAAAGCAAATTGCATAGGAACTAACTAATTTTATTGATGGTTAATATCCCAGCTTTCTTTGTGAAACAAAGTATGGCTTCCAGTTTATTTATTTAGTTAATACATTCCAGAGGCTGACCAACACCAAACAACTCTGGATGGCTTATATTTTAAAAGTAGGGACAATTTAAAGAGCAAGATCATAAGTGCCAACTCTAATCCTCCTCTAATTATCATTAATTAATTAATTAATCAAATGCATTAATTAATTGCATTAATTAATATAATTAATTAATTGCATTAATTAATGCAATTAATGCAATTGATTAATGTAAATACGAAGTTTGGTGTTTGTTTTTTTAGCCCCTACATGAACAACATTGCATATTCTTATATTAAATTGTATTTGCCACTTTGGAAGTTCTTTCTGGTTCTCTCTTCATTTTACTATCTCAGACATTGGATTCAATGGCTTTTCATTTTGAGTCAGTATGCACAGAATAACTTTCTAAATTACTTGACTATTGTAGGAGAAGAGACCTATTAGTCCATTGTAGCCAAATCAGAAAGAGTCCCATAGCATCTCTCAGGTTAAAACACTATTAAAAGACATAAGAGAGTCAATGTGGTCTTAATGATTAAGGCACCAGCCTAGATACTAGGAGACAGTGAGTTCTAGTCCCATCTTAGACATGAAAGCCAGCTGGGTGACCTTTGCACAGTCACTCTGTCTCAGCCCAAATCAACTCACAGGGTTGTTATTATGGGGAAAATAGGAAGAAAAGGGTGTATTGGTTATGGTTGCCACCTTAACTATCTGTAAAAATAAGTCAGGATGTCTATGTGTGTGTGTATAATAAGCTACAACTGCTACTCATGAAAGCTTATGACTTTTAATAAAACGTATTGAAATAATTAAAAAAATATTACTAGGCTGTTTTTTTTTAAATTAGAAAAGTAACCCACTGTAACTTCTCTGAAGTAAAAAGAGGCTTGCTTCCATGTGAATAGAAGGATTCAAAGTCAATAAATTATGTTTATTTTTTAAATGTTTCCTTATTGCTTTCTCAGAGGAATGAATGAAACAATTACATACAAAATTAATAACCTGGCACTTCCTATTGGTAGATTTTTGACCAGAAAAAATAGCTTATAAATCAAATAATACTATAATATGTTTAAAATATAATATGACACAAAAGGGGGAAGAAAACAAATTTAGATTCCATTACCAGTTGTTGTTTTATAATATTAATTAATTGGAGTAGTGAAAGTATCTGAAGAAGCACAGGACACATTGATTCTCATTCCAGTAGAGAATTGAGGAATATGTAAGTCGTGTTCATACATCACACTAAGCCATGGTTTATCTAATAATGATTTAAACAGAGAAAAGTTTGATTAATATAGCACGCAAAACCATAAACTGATTTGGTTACAAATCATAAATGTTGGGTTGACACAATAGAGCCAACAATGAATAAACTACATTATTCCTCCTTGATACGATGTGTAAAACATAATCAATTATGAAGCAACCATCCTTAAAGCTGATGGGACACTCCTGTCAATAAGTTTGCCTAGAAAATTAGACTCTTTGCTATTTCTTTTTATGATCAGTAGGGGGCGCAAAACAATTTCACTTTGGAAGAATCTTGCACTTAAATATTTGGGAAATATTGTATTAAATCTGCAAGCATTTTGAGAGATTCGAAGTACAGAAATCAATTTTCAAAAAAGGGGGAGAGTAGAGATAGGAATACAAACATTTCTTTTTTAAAATTGTAATGTCTCTGCCTTTCAACAGAGATTCGAAACATAGCTTTCCAAGGCGCTTTGGTGAAACAGCAGCCTATTCTTTGGAGTTACCGTCCATTTTTCATCTATTGTACGACACACATGAAGACCACGCACCAAACAGGTAAAGGGAATAGACATATTGTAAGTGACCACAGGAATCTCCTTTTCCTATTGCTTAGATTAGAATCTCTTGCTTTAAGTAGGAACGGTCAACTTTTTGAGGTCAGAAGCTCTATCCTTCTAATTTGAGGGGTTGTCTAAGGGCAATTTGGAGCAGGATAGCATTTCAATGACCTCACTGCAGTGGACAAATTTAACATATTTCTCCCACTATTTTTTTTTTTGAGTCAGAAAGAATCTGGGCAGTTTGGAGCTACCAGATCTACCAAAAATACAGACAACCACTAGATGTCATCAAGACATCTAGCTCAGATGTAGTAGCTCTACAGTAGCCCAACTTGCTAGCCATTGGTGCACAACATATGGCATTTCATATCTACAATTGTATAGCATAACACATTTACAATGGAATTGCTGAATTAAGCCATTTTGTAGGTTTTTACAATGCACAGAAGTGTAAACTAATCAAATGATCTGGATTCATATAATGTGCAACCTTCACAGGCATTACACAAAAATTCAAAGATCCACTGTCACTTATTTATTAAATCTATCCACTGCCCATCTTGCTATCCAAAGTGACACTGAGCAGCTTACAGTGTAGTAAAATAGATATCTAAAAACAATTATGAATATAAAAACAGATTAAAATTGTAAAAGACAAAAGATTACAAACTAAAACAATTGTTTAAATAAATATAGTGTTAAATATAACAAGATTAAACCTAATAAGCTTAGTACCTTATTCCTATTTAAGCATGTTTTTTACTAACAGCCTATTTCTTTCTTGTCTTCCTTTCCTCCCTTACCTTACAAAGCCACAGCTGCAAATGAAGTTGTTGTCTTGCATAAAATGTGACAATTCAAGGTGATATTACAACCATAAACATAATATTTTCTTCCTTCATCATATTATTACAGTTTTAAAATTGGAATTGTTGACTGTATCTGGTAGTAAACCCAGGAAATGTTTCCCAGAGTCACTTGTTGAGATAGGCAGCTATAGAAATCAAATGAATAAAAATAAAATAAACAGCTCTGTTGGATTGCATACATGGTATTTTATACTGTGGATTACTGTCTAATCCAGTGGTGGCGAGCCTATGGCATGTGTGCCAGAGGTGGCATTCATAGCCCTCTCTGTGGGCAAGTACGCCATCGCCCAACTCAGCTCCACTGTGACTAAAGTGGGAGAAATTGGGAGATAAAATTTTTGGTTTGAAAATGTGCAAGATCCAATTAGGAACTAGAAAGAACAGGGAACCATCAATTCCCCCAGTGCATCCCAAGGATTCAGAATGCTGCTGACTGCTTCAATCCAAGCTCCTCCCTCTGGTCACATGACTCAGAGTCTGCAGTGCTCTCTGTGCTTCCTAGTGTGCAAAGCATACTGAGAGATTCAACACACAGGGAGAACAAAAACATCCCATATGAATCTACCTTGATTAGAAGCACACACACACACACAGCGCATGTATACACACCCTGGAGAGAAAGTACACACACAGATGCAACATGCACCCAAAATGCAGACACCCTTCTAATACCCCTGCTGTTAAAGGAATTAGAAAAGACATCCAAAATCCACACACTGTGATTTTCCTAACTTGTTTCTATTAGAGTTCCACCAGTTTCTGCTAAAGTACTAGTTGTGCTATGTTCCTAGCTGACGTGGATAGTACTTCTGTGAAGGAAAAAGAATAAATTTAATCCAATCTCGGACCAAACCAAATTCAAACCAATCCATAACCGAACTGTGCTGAGTTTAGATCCTCTAAATTCTCCTGAAATTTCAAACCCACCAAGAAAGATCTTGCATAGCTGGCTTGCAGGAAGCAGTGAGAAGAAGGTAGATCAGGTCTGGATCAATTAACTAGGGAAAGACGATTGCTGAAAAAGGATCTTTAAAAGAAACCAGAAGTGGCTTTTGTTTGGAAAGTCCCATTTCCAGAACCTGGTGATGTTTTTGGCATACATTTCTGGTTAAAATGTGTTCAGAAAAACCCTTCTTGATTCACAGTGTAGCTGAGTTCATGCTTTATACATACAGACATTTTATTGGCCAGCAACTCTGGACAGTCATCGTCCTCTTTCAGCTGTTCCCGTTAGGGGTTGCAACAGCAAATCATCTTTTTCCACCAGTATACAATTTAAAAACACAATATGACTGTCCCAAAAACAAACTTTGGAATTAAAAATAAATTAATTAAAAAACAACAACCCCCAAGTGAGAGGCTCAACCTTCACCCTACAAAACTATGCAAAACTATATCATGGCTTATTTGGTTAAGGCGTGTTGTATGAGTTGTCTAAATGAAATGTGTAACCTCAATTTACTGTTTGGTTCAAAGTTCCCTAGAATGCTTTATATCTGAATAGAAATCCAAACCTGGTTTTCCCCAATTCTTATCCATTGTTCTCACTGGTGGGTTGTGCTAAGAAAGTTTTCAAAGTCTGATTTCTTCTGCTTTAGGTATCTAGTTGCAGAGCAGCATTTCAAAAACCAAAGTGGAGATTTTCAGCTCTTAAAAATCGGTATCAGATGTTCCTGAAGTTGGAACTAGGGGTACATTTCTTCTCTTCATTCCCCCTTCCCCTCCCTCATTTATTAAACATGTTGGACTACGTAGAACGAGATTAGGTAGTTTATGTTTCTAGAATGTCAGTCATTGGCTGTATGAAGAAACATTAGCACTTAATTTATTTATTAAATTTCTATGCCTCCCATTTTACCATTGAGCAGCTCTAATAATCTTCATTTGGCTATGAATACTTTATTGATGAGGAGTATCTCTTATGGCTTTTAAAATCCTCTTCTTGCAATTTTAAAAGCCTCTTCGGTTTTGTGGGGATGTTCTGCAGTACAGAATCACCAGTAAGGTTTTTAAAAGTGACTCAAAGAAGCCATCTTGTATTATCAGTTAGAAGGCCACTTTGGTGATCTTGCACCCAAGACTATGTTCTAGACTATTTCTCTAGAAAAAGGGAAGTGGGATTTCTCTCCAATACTCTTCCTACTTACCTACAGTATGAGAACAGGCTTTATTTGCATCTCTCCAGCATTTATCTATACCTTTTCCAGTTATACAGGAAAAGCTAATAAATATAATATTGATTTATCTCTTTTTTTTATCCAGACACTTCATAAATGATTTTGCATGGAGAGGCTTTTTTTCCCCCCAGAGTCCTTGATAGTACAGAATTAGTTGGGAAAAGTGAGTGTCAGTTGCCTGCTAATGAGAAATGGAGAATTTCACCTCTAGGTCGCCAGTTCACACTGAGCCTAGGTCAGAAGTCACAAATGACCTGCTGGCCATGGCATTACAAGTCCTGGAGTTTTGCCTGGGTTCTTGAGGAACAAGGCTTGAGAACACATCATGACAATTGTCATTAATTACTGTACTTGTCAGTGATTACATCAGGAAAATCAGATAGTGAATTTCTCTTTCTGTAATTTCAAGAGATACTTTTGCTTTTCCTCAGAATTTGCCCTTGCAAAATGACATTAATTTGAGAAAAGGATGAACAAGATCAGGCAGAGTCTCTGTGTGCAAATGCACTGGAAGACCAGGAAGCAAGGTCTATGTCTACCTAGGAACATTGTCACACAAGAAGGAGCCATTAATCAATTGTTTCATGCCCTCTACCAGAACTATGATGAATTTGAAGAGCTGGAACATAATACTTTGTGGCTAAAGTTTCACAAATCACCTATAGCTAGATTTATAATCTTGCTAAGCCATGGTTTGCTTATAACCACCACAGCTGCGATCATCTATTTCATGAAGTCATTAGCCAACCAAAACACATAATGGCTTAACACAATGTGTGAATTCAATTTTTATGTAGCATTGCAGTCTGTTGTCAGCCATTTTGAGGATTATTCAGTTGAAAAATCAGCTGCAATTCTAAATAAATAAATAAATGTTTGATTATTGATAGACCAGTGGTGACGAACCTATGCCATGCGTGCCAGAGGTGGCACTCAGAGCCCTCTCTGTGGGCACGTGCACTGTTGCCAAAGCTCAGCTCCATCGCCTTTCTCCGTCACATTTCTCGCCGTTGTTTGCAGGGAAACAGAAGTTTGTGGGACTAAAAAAAAAGTTCAGTCAATCAATTGCAACTTCTTACAAAAGAAAAAGATCTTGCCTCCTGCAGAGTTGCTGGTGTTGTGATACCCCGCCTACCCACCAGCCAGTTGGTCTTTGGTTCTCCACCACGTGCATACAAGACTTGCAATTTGGGCACTCAATCTCTAAAAGGTTCGCCATCACTGTGATAGACCAACTATAAAAGGCTTGGAAAAGATATTCAGAGTCCATGCTGATGCTTCTATAGCTACAAAGATCAGAATGGTATAAGCAATACACTGTGACACTCTATGGAAGTGAATAGTAGATTTTGAAGGCTAGAAAGAGGATTGAACATTTTTGAGCTTTGGTGTTAGAAAAGACCCTTGTGAATACAATGGACAGCCAAGAGAACAAATACATGGATCATAGAATAAATCAACCCAGAATTCTTACTTGGAGGCACAAATGACCAGCCTCAAATTATTCTACTGTACTTAGGACACATGCAAAGACCTAGCTCTTTGAAGAAGCCTCCAATGCATTTAAAGGTGGAGGAGAAGAAAAGAGGATGACCAGCAGCAAGGTTGATTGGACCATTCGCAATGATGAACTGTTGGTAGATTTCAAAGACTAAATTAGGGACAGATCATCATGAAGAAAATCAATCCATCTTCATGGTTGCTGAGAGGCAGCATTGACCTGATGGCATATAATCAATTCAATTCAGAATAGAGCTGGAAGGGACCTTGGAGGTCTTCTAATCCAACCCCCTGCTCAAGCAGGAGACCCTCTACCATTTCAGACAAGTTGGCTGTCCATTCTCTTTTTAAAAACTTCCAGTGATGAAGCACCCACAACTTCTGAAGGCAAACTGTTCCACTGGTTAATTGTCCTCTCTGTTAGGAAGTTTCTCCTTAATTTCAGGTTGCTTCTCTCCTTGATTAGTTTCCATCGTTTCTTGTCTTGCCTTCCGGTGCTTTAATTATCTTTTCAAATATCTTTCCAGGTATTGATTTTAGGCTGATTGGCCTGTACTTTTCTGTTTTTTTTTTGAGGGTGGGTGGGTTCCTTTTTTTGAAGATGAGAACCACATCTGGTCTTTTCCAATCCTCAGGTAGTTCTCTGTTGCTCCAGGATTTTTGAAAGTTTTGATACAGTGGTTCTGAGATAACATCTGGCAGCTTCTTCAGAACTCTGGGATGTAATTTGTCAGGTCCCAGTGATTTATATTGGTCAAGATCAGACATTTTCTTGTTTATTTTAATTTTTATTTCTAGTCTATCTTTTATGGTTATGTTTTTTGATAGATTGGACCTTAGTTTCTTTTTGCATGAAGATTGATGCAAAGAATCTTTTAAGCAGTTCTGCCTTTTCTCTATTGCCTGTTATTTCTTTGCCATTTTCTCTTTAGTGTACTGACTGTTTCCTTCACTTTTTTCTTGTTATTTATATGTTGAAAGAATTTATTTTATTATCTTTGACTTTTGTTGGAAATCTTTGTTCATTCTGAGCCTTTGTTTTCTGACTTCACTTTGCAGATTCAGGTTAGCTGCTGATATTCTGCCTTAGTTTTGTGCCCTCATTCTATTTTTTGTCCTTGTCCTTGTTGTCTTTCAGTTTATCAGAGAGATGTTTGTGAAACCATGCTGGTTTCTTCTTGGATTTCTTGTTTTTCTTTTTCAGTGGTATTGTGTGGACTGGGATTTTATGGTCATATTTTTCAGAGTTTCTCACACTTCTTGAATTGTTTTCCCCTTTTGGATTTTCATCCATGGAATCTTTCCTAGGCTGTCTCTGAGTTTGTTAACATCAAATCTTCTAAAGTTTTAAGTCACTGGTTGGATTATGTTCTATTGCTTGTGTGTGCATTATATTGAATTCCAATATGATGTAGTCACTCTCATTCAAAGTTCCAGCAACTTCAATTCCCTTTATCACTTCTTCTTTATCAAAAAGAAACAGGCACAGTAAAGCCTTTCCTCTAGCTCCCTCCTCTACCTCTTGGATGACAAAATTGTCAACTAGTTTGTTTAGGAATGTGATCTCCCACTTGTTGAAAAGTTAGTCTCCCAGTTGATATCAGGATAGTTAAAATCTCCCATTACTGCTGTGGTATATTTCCTACATACATTTGTGGATTGATTAGCAAAAAAACTAATTTCCTATAGCAAATGTCATTGTTTTTTCCTTTTATATTGACCCATATGCATTCTAGGAAATTTTCATCAATTTCTCCAACCAGCCATGCTGCCTGGGGAATTCTGGGCATTGAAGTCAAGTCTTAAAATTTTCAAGGTTGGACACTCCTGATCTATACTTTTGATCTTGAGCCCTCCTTTTTCTTTGAAAATGTTATCATATAGTGTCTGTAAATGTCATATTTTACTCATGCTTTATATTAATCAACTGACGCTTAAAACAAAAGCAATGCATTCCATATAGAACTTTCTATTATCCTTTTGCACAGAAACCAAGAATTTTGGGTGGATTAACATCTTGTAGATAATGCATTCTTTTATTGAAACTTTACAATATGTATACATTTTCCATACACTTCATTGCATCACAAGTAAAAAGAACATGCTCAGTTTATTTCAGAAAGCTGAAATTGTTCCTTTCCATTTTCCAGAGCTAAATTATTTTACTAGTGTGGATGCAGGAATATTGAAAACAAAAGTCATGACTAAAGAAAAAAGCGAGTCTTGACAGATTTTGTTGTGATTTCATTTTATTGTTCTAATTCCCCCCTCAGAACCCTGGACAGTGTGTAACCATGGTATATTTCAGCACCCTGGAGAGCACAAGAGCATCATCGAGCGGGCGGATCAGCACCTTGGACAGAGCGTGAGATTTCAAGTGACTCTTTCATCTATTTTTTTCCGTCCTTACTCAAAATGTAACACTGTTCCCTTTCTCACAGACACACTCACACAAGCCGAGCTACAAAAAATATAGAAACTGGAATATAGAAAATGTAGAAACTGTGGTTCTCTCTACAATGTTCACTGACCATATTTTATGAAGTAGGATTTTTCAGCAGTACATTACATTGTCAATCCCATTTAACACTGATTTTCTTAACTGCCAGCACTTGTATTTTGTGAATTGCTTTTCAAAGAGGATTCCCTTTAAATTCCCACAGCATCTTTTTTATTTTCAAAGTGAGCTCCAGTAAGAAAAAATGAAGATTAAATAAACCCTAGCAAATAAGAATAAAATGTGAATGTAGAAACGTCCATATTGGACAATGGCTCTCTTGGGTCCTTTGTTTAACTATCAGTTATTAGTAGAGATGAGTAGTGTAGTCTAGCTTTTATCAAGCTCTCCGGCACTCTACTAAGCAGCACTTCCAAAAAACTGGAGTCTATATAATGATTATTAAAACTGATCTGAATCTGAGCATTTTAATGAGAACAGGAGTAGGATGGTGCTAGAGGCCAAGACATTTTAACTGTAATCTTCCTTATGTGCAATGTTAATAGAAAAAAAACATTTTTTCTTTAATAATGTCACCAGGCAGGCCAATTCCATGTACATCTTTTGGGATGTAAATTCCACTGAGTTCAGCCAACATTTAGTGTATAGTAAGTATTGACATCTACACAGACATTTAAACAGCTACAAGAAAGTCTAACATGAGGTTCTTTGTTAATAAGATAGCAAATTGAGTATATGTTTATAATAAAAGTTTCTGTGTCCATATATATTATTTGAGAGGGAAGTCTCATAAGCTTCATTAAATGCAGTGGCTATATTAATGTTTTGTTTTCATGTGATCAAATTTACCCATCTTGCAAATTTCTGCAAGTCTAACTGCAAGTATGCGTGTCCTTTTAAAAAAAGTGCTCTTCAAATTATTTAATATATGAAAGTTATTCATATGAAGTTTCTGATAACATTAAATTCAGAAAAAAAACTCTGAATGGAAATGTGTGTAAATGTGAACAACAGAGAGCAAAGAGTTTTAGTTAAATAAAAAGTAAGAGTAGCATATATTTTAGCAGACTTCCAAACAGTTGATTGATAAAGCGTTTTGTAATCATAATAATCTAAAAATTATGCCCTCATGTCATTTTCAGAAACATAGTGAAAGCAAGATTAACGAATGTATCCTAAATAGATGCAACTGTATTATTTTGCTGAACAACAGATGTATGAGAACTTTACACACACCTTAATTTGCTTTTCCAAAAGCTCTGTTCTTTTGAGTACCATGATGTATATAAACTACATATTTGTACTGGATTTGTAAACCAACTATGATTGGAATAGATGTTGAATATTCTCTCAGTGCCACTCCCTCAACTAACTTACGCAAATACCTAGATTTTGGGCACCGTATTAATATTACAGTTTTATATTATAAGTTTATAGTCAGTACATCCAAGTCAATGGGCCTTTCATTTCTTTGGCAAACACCAGTTTTAAGCATCCAACATGCAAAGGGACTTATGTATATTGATAGATTATTTTTACCTCCCATTCCTCTACCAGTATTTGAGTAAAATTTAAAGAGAAGAGGCAGGAGGGTGAATGGGAAAGTTTCTCAAGATGAAGTGGCTGTCCCTTTAAAGAGTTCAGCCTTGCTTCAGGGAAATAGCTGGCTGTTATGTTTGAACTGAGCACCGGAAATGGAGAGGCTATTTGCCCTCCCGAGTTCGTACTGGTCACTCCGGCCATTGTCCTCGGCCAGCCGTGAAATCTCCCCCAATCCCCCCAAAAGGGGGAGGGGTTGAGGGGAGGGAGGCGAACTGGGAAGCTCCCCTTCCTTCTGCCCCCAGACCACAAGATGCCTCACCAAAATCAGGCGTGACCTCTCCCCGCCCCATCTGCAACCCTTCCATTGGCAGAGTGAAAAGAGGGGGGGGGGCGGGGAAGATGATGAGGAAGAAGGAACTTTAGACCTTTGGCTCTTTTCCCCTCCAGGATCATGAAATGGGCCATTTCCGCTCAAAATATGTAACTCCAAACGTACATCGGTTGGGAGCGCAGGGAGCGCAAATAGCTCCAGAATTCTGGTGGGCTAAAGACAAAATCCCCTTCCTCAATTTTTTGGGGTGGGGGGGGAGGCAAGAAACCAAATCCGATAAGAGCTACGTAGGAGGAGAGACGTGGATTCCCCCCCCCCGCCATTCCCCCAAAAAGTGGCCGCGCGTCTCCCGTCCCTCGTGCATGCGTTTCGGGGGAGGGTGTTTCCTCTTCCCTCCCTCTAATCGATCATCGCCTTTTGGTGCTCCGATCGCCTCTCATTTTAGCCGATTGTCTTTTAAGCAGCCCCCGGGCCCCGCCCACTCCTATCCATCAATCCTGGAGCTTTGGCGAGATAATATAGACCTCAGGATACATCCACCAGCGCCCCTGCCTGCAGAGGAGTCTCAGCCCAGGAGTATGCTCCAATCGCTTTAGCCACCTCTCCCCTCCCGCCCCAGGATTTGATTAAAACCGGATTGTGCCCTGCAAAGCCAAGATCTGTAAACAAACTAAGTTAGCCCAGCCAAGGATTTTATTGGGGGGGGGGGGGGAAGCAAATACTTGGGTCTTCTT
Source organism: Myanophis thanlyinensis (assembly GCA_017656035.1). Classification (NCBI taxonomy): domain Eukaryota; kingdom Metazoa; phylum Chordata; class Lepidosauria; order Squamata; family Homalopsidae; genus Myanophis; species Myanophis thanlyinensis. The sequence goes on from JAEANM010001892.1 coordinate 15,638, forward strand.
CCGATGACTTTTCAAGCTAACTGACCGATGTGAATATCCTTTCCATATTATTTTATAATTCCAGTTGATTTGTTTTAAATAAAGACCAGCCTCTTCCTTGTAAAACAAGAGTTATTTGCGATTACACCGCTTCAGAGTGCATATTAAAATGTAATACTTTAATAATTTCAAAGTTTTCACTTAAGACCTTAAGACATTTCATTAGCTCGATCTAAAGGAAAGTAAAAACTTAGGAAAAAAAATAATGGATTGGTTTCCCAATTATCGTCTTAAAAAATCTCGTAATATCCGACTTTCTCAGTCTCTGCTGTAGATATTTTACGAAGTATATTCATAGTAAAAATGTCTTGCTTATACATTGACATCTCGTATTTATAGCACGAGGTAGAGAGAATTCATCTATTTTTTTTTAAATGAACGTTCTATTTGCAAAGAAAATAAAAACACTGGGAGATTATTTTTCCTAAATGACCAAGTAGGACTTTCAAGTTTCCAACCACAGCCTGAATTTACTTGGGATTCTCATTAACGAGTCCTTTGAAATATTTATCAATCATATATTCCCATATAAAATGCATTCATACTCCTAAATTACTTTGCCTGCCTTCCCTCTGCCCCTAATTTGAGGAATACACCGGAATAAATCGGGGCTCTACCTACTAAAGAAAATATAGCCGACCTTATTTCTTTCCCGAAAGAATGGAGGATGGTATAATGGGGAGATTGGAGGACCAGCCTGGCCTTCCTTCTCCTCCTCCTCCTCCTCTCCTCCTTCCATTCCCCAAACCAGCCAGAAGAGATTCCCCAAAAGAATGGCGGGCCCGGCAGTCCAGACCGCTCATCTAAGAAAGAGGCTTAACTTGCTAAAATAGAAAGCAATGGAGAGGGAGGGGCCTCTTTTAAAACAGGTCCTTTAGGATCAAGCTGATTCGATCCTAACCCCAGGGGCCAGGCAGGCAGGCAACGGGCGCGCGTGTCTCTCTCTGGGTGTCAACCACGAGAAACTCCCGGTTCTCTTGGCAATAGCAGAAACTAGTCCGGATAGATAGGAAGAAGGCGGCGCTCCTTACCTCTCCCGGCAGGTAAACCCGCCCCTCTCCTCTAAACCATCAATTCGGGGGGGGGGAGAATTCTCCCCCCAACTTGGAATGGTCAAAGTTGATGGGTACGATCGTCACGTGGGAAAAGTGTGTGTGTGCGCGCGCCCTCCCTCCCGTTGCGCACGGCCAGCTTCTCTCTCTCTCCCTCCCCCCCCCCACTTCGTGAACCCCGAACCCGACAGAACCCCGATCGAGGGCTCCAGGGAGCCGCTCCGCATTCACGTTTCAAAGGCAGCGAGATGGTTAATGTGTGAAAACGAAAAGTTGAAGGGATGGATGCGGGAAAGGGGGGAATGTTGGGTTAGTGCGTGTGTTCTTTTCTTAAAAAAAAAAAAAAAGTTTTGACACTAACCAGGATTCCCACCTACCCACCTAAAAAAAAAAAAACCCTCCCCCCACCTTTCCCGGCTCCAGCCTGCCGGACGGGAGGCAGAAGGTTACATTTTTTGGTCTCCAGAGAGAGAAGAGGCGCAGAGATTGGGGGAGGGGGACGGGGGGAGAGAGAGAGCGAGAGGAGGCGGGGAGGGGGAGGTCTCGCAAGGTTTGGCGTTGGGGGAATTCTATTGTCTGTCCGAAATTTGGGAAGCCATAGGAGGCCTCGGGCCCTCCCACCGCTATTGTTGCCACGAAGATGTAGCAAACCTTGGGTTGGCTTTTTTTCCCCCCCCGTTCCTCCTAGTTTTTGAATCTTCCCCCACCCCCTCCTGTCCTCTCCCCCTCCCCCTCCCCTCTCTCTATTTTGGGGGCTGGGGAACTGCGGTGACACCATCTCCGAAGCAGGCTGGCAGAGAGAGGAGGGGAAGCGGCTCTCCTGCGAAGAGTCCACCATTTCCATCCAGGGGTGCAGAATGGGGTCTGTTTCTAACCAGCAGTTTGCAGGTTAAGTGAAATTTTCCTTATCCCAATTTTTCCTCTTGCAAAACTGTAGACCTGCCTTTCTCTCCCTCGCTTCTCTTTTTTTCGCCTTCTTTCACTTTTCCTTTCAACCTCTTGTCCAAGCTAGTTTGGACCAACTCCCCCCCCCCCAAAAAAAAAAAAAAAAAAAAAACAACCACCCACCCCAGAATATTTCTGCGCGTTCCAAGAAAGTTTTGGATTTAACGATTTCTACCTCGGTTTTTCTTTTATTTATTTTTAATACTTTTTTTTTTTTGAGGGAGGGGGCAATATATTCCTCTTCTTCCTTGGCTTGCCATGTGCTTTTTCTTTTTTTAGGAAAGGAAGTGGAGGAAAGAACTTGGAAAACTTTTTGTCGTGTTTGGCAGCTGGAGATTTATTTTTTAAAAAGAGGGATTTTGTTTTTGAAAAAAGGCGCACGTACGGATTTCCAAATGGTTTCGGGAAGGAAAACGCTGCCCTTTCGGGCTTGCATTGTTTTCCCCTTCCTTTTTGCATTTTACATTCGACTTCTTCACAAGCCTTTCCAAACTTTTAGAGGAGAATTCCCAAATGCACCAGGACAGGAGCATTATGGGGATGGGATTTGTTTTTTCCTTTTCCTTTCCATCCCCTACAAATATCCACCGGCTTCGCTCTCTCCCACCTTCTCGAATGTTGCAAAAAGTCCGAAAGCAAAATGCAACACATATATTTTAATTCCGGTATATATTATGTTGCCACCATATGGGAATTTGGACGAGCGGAGGGAGTTGCCGATATTTCCGTCCCCTGAAACCCCTCCGCCACATTCCCGGGATTGTAGCTTGTTTAGGGACTCCTCCCCGGGTCTACCATGGAGGGGCGATTAATGGGTGGGCTTTCTCCCCTGGCGCTTATCCTCAAAAGTGAGGATCCGAGGATGCCTCTCGGCTGGGCTGGAGGCTGCTCTCCGGGCATTCGCGGAATGGCGGGGCGAAAGTGTGGGTTGAACCGAGAGACAAGCCGGGTTTCTCTTCTCTTTCCCCCACCTCCGCCCTGTCTTCCCAGGGTGTCTCGTGGCTGGGCGCCCCCACCTCGCCCGGCCGGCAACAGGGAAAAGCAAGGGGAGCGAGCTTTGCTGGCTTCGCCTCGACTGATGAACCGCGTGTATGCTTGTAGGTGGCTGCGCGAAGGCGGGCGAGGAAGAGCCCAGCGGGGATTCGCCCAGGCCGGACGAGGAAAGCCAACCGCTGTTGCATGGCGCCGGGATCTGTAAATGGTTCAACGTGCGGATGGGTTTCGGGTTCCTCTCGATGACCGCCAAGGAAGGCATCGCCCTCGAGGCCCCCGTGGACGTTTTCGTGCATCAGGTAAGCGGGGAAGGCAAAAGCTCGGGTCGGGGAAGGAGCGCGCGTCCTTCCAGAAGGCTCGGGAAGACAGCTCTGGGGCCTAAAGAAACCCGGCCGGCCTGAGGCCTTCGATGCTTTGGGCGCAGCCTGGAAGGGAGTTGGCGAATACTACGCGCAAAGTTTGGGAATTGCGCCTTGGGGAGGCTCGGCCAGAGAGCGTAAAAAAAAAGCAGCGCGGGGCGGACGAGCAGCTTTGCTTGCCAAGTCAGAGGCTCTCCCGGAGCTCTGCCCGGTTCCCACTTTCTCATTCATAGACGCGGGGCAAAAAAAGTAGGGCTCTCGTTATTTACTTCGCCAAAAATTAAAAAAAAGCCTCCGCGGGCCACGCTTTGAGCCTGCGCGAATTCGCCTTCCACGCGCGGTTTTGCTTTTAGGGGCATGTGGGCCTTTTTTTTTTTTTTCCCCTCAGTCTCCCGCACTCCCAACTCCCTCAGAAGGACCAGTTCCTGGGCTCCTTCGCTTTCCCGTCATGGTTTAGGGTTCAAGGGTTAGGTTGCTGACGTGTGAAGCGATAGCGGCTTAATTTCAATCCCCCCCCTTTTTTTTCCCCCTAAATGGCCCGCTTGGGAGTTTGCCTTTTAAAAAATGGGAAGGTGAGCCGGAAGAGCCTCGGCGTTAAAAAGCCGTCAGACCATCGTGGTCGCTAATCACGATTGCAGTGATGGGAGGAGGAAAGAAGCAGTTGGAAAAAATCTCCACAGGGAGCTACTACTTGGAGTGTAAAATCTTCCTTTAGCAAATAAAGAGGAAAAGGGATAGGAAGAAAAGGCCTTAGTCGCCTTGATTTCCATGGATTGGAGACACAAGGAAGAGGTGTGATAGCTAAATTATATGATAAATCAAATATCTTAAGCTTGTTATCATGGTATATCTGCTTTAGCATGGCAACTCAAACTACATTAGTTTGGCTTGTACAACATCCTATGTCACAAATCATGGTTTAAAAGAACAAATGCTGTGTTCACACAATCCACTAAGCTAAAAGCAAACAAACTGGGTTTATGCAGCCTTGCTTTACACACGCTCCAAAACAGAGTTGGTGAAGTTGCCAGCATCCTACCTAAAGTAGCTAAGCACGGAACATAAGACTGGGTAGAGGACTACTGGTCCTCCAAATGTTGCTAGACTGAACTCCCAGGAGGGGGGAATGCTGGGAATTGTAGTTCAGCATCTGGAAGGCCATCCTTTCCTCACTTGTGAAAAAAACATAGCATTAAAGCTGTTGTACAATGTTATAAAAATACATTTTACTAAGAAAGGCCTTGCTGGCACAATTTCTTGGCTTGCAATCATCCAGTAGGCATAACAATTCATATGCCACCAATGTCAGGATGATCTGTATCTGATTAATAAGAGGTGGTTGACATGCTTCCAAATGTTGCTTGAAGTCATAGCATTGTAGTCTATTTCATTATTGAGAGCAACTGCCTTCCAGATGTGTGTGTGAGCATCCAGTACATACCTAAGATTCAGGTGACTCTAATTTTGTCATTAATAGATCAGTACCAAGAATCTTGGGACAAGACAGTACTGTAGTACATTTTTTGTGGGTAAAAGCTTAATAATCACCATTATCAGGCAGAGTACTCTGGTACTATGCTACCATCTCCTAAATTCTGAGAATTCAGGGAAAGGCTCCCTTAGGGGATTATTTAAAATCATAGGAGTTACCAAGACCAAGCTGGCCTTTAATTAGATCATGCAAGGCTGTTATGTTATTAATACAATTTTATTAAAGACTGCTGGAGGAAACTGACCAAAATGGGTGTCATATGGATGACACAAGGGAGAATGATCGTTTATAGGTGCAGGGTTTTTTATTTTACAACAGAAGTGTAACATAATTATGGATTTAAAACCAGAAATTGCAATGGGGAGGATTTCATGGAAGACCGGCATAAGTGATTAGAATCCATTTCAAGTTTATCATCTTCCCTGCTTAGGTTTTTGATATCACTAAAATGGCTTTTAGGTATTATATTATGCCCATGAGTGTCAGAGGAGTTGACCACAGCTGGGAATGGAGAGGAGATAGGTAAATGAGTGAAATATTTGTACCCCATAGGTGAGGAAAGAGAAATTTACATTAACAAAGTTGCTTCGTGTTGAATTTGAAATACAAGGTACTTTTGTTTTCTTTACTCAAAGTTCATATCAGCTGACAATAAAATGGCTGAATTTTATATTTCACCCCAAAAGGAAGGGAATATAGTTTCCTTGCCCCAGCCCAAATTTTTGTAGTACAGTACTTAACACAACCTTCATGGATGATGCTGGCTTTGTATACAAGTGAGGCTTCTTTCATTCAGAGTATTTCTGTACTGGAGACCTATCCCCTTTTTCCACATTTTAAGAGTGATTAACTGGGTTTTTTGGTCTCAAAACCAAGCTTCCCATTTTCTCATTCCTGTTTTCCAAATCTCCCCTCCCCATTCAGCCTAATGAATAATCTTAGTGAACTCCAAAACCTTGCTCATTATTTTGGCTGATCTGTTAAGAGCTATCAGCCAGCTGTGGATTTTACTTCTTTAAATGCCTGGAAAAACATGTCTTCCTTTGCTGCTTGAAGGTAAATAATTAATCTGTGAAAAGTAGCACCTTTTGAATTAATTTCCTTGAAAGGGCAGGATAGCCACATTCCTCATTAGTCAGTTTTCTGCACTTTAATCATGTTTGTTCTTACGACATCAGATAAAATACTGCTGCAGTTTCTGGCTGATACTTATTTTCTTTGGGGCCATGCCATTCTTGATGGTATTATGCTATCATCCACCTGAAACCTCTTGTTGTTTACAGAAGAAAGATAAGCAAAAAAGTTCTGATTGTAGATGATCTTGTTTATACAGGTTAAGAAATTATAGTACAACACCATTTCTATAATAGTAAATTTGAATTTAATGGTACAAGACCCAAATGATAAGAAATATGTATGTGTGCTCCTTCTGATTCAGATGGAGAATCAAATGGTAAGATTTGATCATGAGTAACCCTTTGGAAACAAAACAGATGTTCAGAAGAAAGCCTAATTTAAGACAGAAGAAAATAATTATGCTGTAACAACTAATTGGAAGAAGCTTCAAGATTATCTTTGCTTGGAAACACCTTTCCTGGTCCTAATTTACTTGAGTGGTACTGAAGTGTGTATAATGCAATCTTTGGGTAGAGATACAGCCTTTGTGCAACAATCCTCAAATATATAAACTCAGAAAAAAGCCCCATTAATTTAACTGAGGAATAGTTAGGTGGCTGAACTACAATCAAGATTATTCAAAAGAGGTGTAGATAGATGTTGACTTACTTTGAGGAATGCATGTAGGATTGCATTTTCAGTGGTGCTAGTTAGTTCATATGGCTAAATGCAGACTGTCCTTTTTTTTTGAAACACAAATGATGACTGGATTTGATAAGGTTGTGGGATTTTGAATGCAGGGTTGTGTGTGTAAAGTATTACATGATTCACATTTGCTAGCTTTTTTGATATGGAATTGTATTTTATAATGTCTGTTCTTTATGTAATAAGAACTCCAAACTACTTTTCAATTCTTAGATTAAGTTGGTTGACCCATATAGAATTCAGACATACACGCATACACACACACATTAACACACAGCTGCTTTGGATAATTCTTTGGAATTTTCATGAAGTTTCATTCACACCCAGGAACATGATAAATCTACAAAATGAATGCATGCAACTCCTCTGATTTCTGTATTTTATTGCCCTCCACCTCTTCTCTGGGAATGATTTCCCCAAGTAAAGGCCTAGGTGAGTTGATGGAAAAGCCTGAAGGGAATAAACCTGGAATGCTGATTTCCCTGTTTTCTTTGGAGAGCTATGCATGGAGGGACATTGGCTTTGTTTTAACCACCTTCTCTGTTGCTTGGAATGTGGCTGAAATTTAGAGCTTTGGGAGATCTTTGAAACCCATCCCCATCACTTGGAAGGCAAAACAAACATTTTGGATTGATTTAGCATCTGATTGCAAGCACTAAAAATAGCCTGGTACAAAAAAAAATTGAAGGATTCATGGATATTTTTGTAATGATTTTGCTATATTGCCACCTACTATAGAAAAATGAACATAACTGTTTATAATTTGTTTGAAATATGCATGTTTGGGGCACAGGAGGGTAAAGAAACCTTTTAACATCAAGCTACGCTATTTCTTTCTTAAGATAGAAATACTTTAACCTCCAGACTTCAGGCTGAATGCCTTTTAACTTTCACCCTTCTTCCACCCTTCCCCATTTTGTTGTTGTAAAAATTGCCTGGAAGAATTCTGGAGATCTTAAAAAGCTTAACATATTCTATTGTACCTTTTTTTGTCAGCCAATAAGGGAATTTCCCAGCTATAGATTATGATTCTCCTTATATCAACACCCCCTTCCTTGTTTCTATATTCTTTAATATCCAGATACACTTTTGTAGCCACAGTTTCAGGACATTGTGCTGTGCTGTCCAAATCTTGGGGAGTTTCTTAGGACTGTGTTATATATTCTTTTATTTAAGTGCCTGGTATTTTAGAGTTAGATAGACAAATTTATGGCATAATGATTATAAGGGCAGGTAGATTCAGGTGGTACATCTGATGAATGCTGATTATAGAGTGAGTTCAGATATAAGGGGCCAGCCTTCCCTCCGGTGAAGAGTCACAGTCTTAGGTCCCAGGGCTACAAAAGGTCTTCCCCCAAAACTACCAAATTTTAGTGTGACAGAAGGAAAAATCATGAGCTATATGTGCAAGGATGCTATTTAATATTTGACCTTACTTTTTGGAGGGCTGCCTCTAGCATATTATACATTTCATTATCAAAATCATTCATAGCATGTTTCCAAAATCAACTATGACTATTGAGGTATGAAAAAAACCCCTAAAGTTACTTTTTTTTTTGCCTTTGGTGGCAGGTGCTGTGGGATAGGCAATAAAAACAAAGGGAATTGCTTTATTTCCCCCTCAAGTTGACAGAGTTACCACATCTCTGCTTTAGGTGATGGAAAGTACCCAAATGGCTGAAGGATGCTATGTTTAAAGATTTCCTGGAAAGTTGCAGCCAGTCTAAACAATGTTGAACAAAGTATTTTAGTATAAAGTGTTACTTGAATTTCACATTCATAACTCATACTTCTAGGATGATATATTTTCAGTAATTCTGTAAGGAAAGGTAAGTTAGGTTAGGTTATTATATCTCCATCATCGCCAGGTAAGCTTCACAGTTGATCATGGATATATCCCTAGCTTTAAAATGATAGAGCAAATTATTCCTAACACCAGTTTGCATTTAAGCAACTTTAGGGCACTAGGGAAGATGAAAATTACAACAACACCTCATCCCAAAATCAGCAGAGAAGATGGTGATGCAGACTCTTTTTTGACCTGGTCCAACAAATAAGTATTTCTTTACAGAGATTTCCAGATGCCCTGGCATTAATTCTATTTCAAGATGCAAGAAGAAATATTTGAAAAAGGAGGTAGAAATGGCTGATGTTGGAGAGAATGGAATTAATTCTTTGTTTCTGATGGGGAAACCCATAAAATCTTGAGAATAAGCATTCTGTAGCATGTTGGACTAGAGATTAATCTCAGGCAGTCCACACTAGTGATTGATAGCGTTGTCATTGCTCTGTTGATACATTGCTGACATGGGCAGGCTTTGGATGGAAATGATTGGAAACTGTTATGAATTGTTATTGTGGATCTCCTATACTGGTAGAAGAAAATATAATTGATCAAAAGTGATTCCTTTTTCCTTAGCCAACACAAGGAAATAATACAACTTGAGCAACATTGGTTCTTGTTCTGTTTTCAGTTTGTGCTTTGATTGAGAGCAAATGTCCAAAAGCTGTTTCTTTAGAGTTTTTTAAAATATTACCGCCTTGAACATAGTCTTTGAGTGGTGGCAGCTTGGTTGACATATATCAGTTTTCTGAAATGCTATTCAACAATTGCAAATATAGAACTTCAGAGGGCATGTCATACTAGTCTTCCTCCAATTTCCCTGTGCTGATGGGGAGAATGCTTATTATAAATAAATGCAATTATAGTTTTAATTATAATAATTTTAAATTAATTTTCATTAAAACTAATCCCCAAACCAGGAGAAAATAAAACCCATAAAATCATGGTATTAATTCACACAAAATTACAAAAGTTAAAGCTGTAACATCGTGACAACACTAAAACATAATATTGTAAGTTTAGTCAGCTTGGGCAAGGAGGTAGGTCTGTAATTGATTCTGAAAGCTCAGCATTTTATGCAGGAGTTTTCTAACAATGCCATAATTTGAACACCTATTTATGTGCATTATAACTTAAAATCATGGTAGTTAACTGGATGGTATTAGTTCCAGAGTCATAGTGATCTGCAGAAAATACTGTGAACGCCAAGGCAAATTTATCAACTAGGCCACAAAAATCCAAATGATCACTAGATGGCAGCAAAGGAGATCATATTCTGTGCTGCCATCTATTGGTCATCTGAATTTTTTTTTAGCGCCCAGATATGCTTAGTCTACTCTATAATTAATTAGCCTTGTTAAGGAGTGGGGCAAGTAATAAATAGCAGGGGGAGCTTTATATCTTTTCAGATGATCAATAGGTGACTTAAGAGTGGAAGCAGAATTCCATTTCAGATGTTACTTTAACTATGGCCTATGATATTTGGCACACTGAAGAATGGAGCCACTACATTGGAGCATTTACGTGTCCCTGGGATCAAGAAATTCCAGCGCAAATAAATTACTAGATGTATTAAAGAGAATGATATTGAAGTGCTTTGACCTCTAAACTGCTGTGTCAAATGCATTTTAATATGCCACTATTTTATATTTTTGTTACTTCCCTGATCTGTTTGTCCATATTGTATGGTGTAGAAAGATATTGATGGGCCAGAAATGAGAACTGGACATGAGTGAACAGATGACCACTGTTCGGAAATCATCACAGGAAAAGAACACAAATCTGGCTTCTTTATCTATGCATTGTGTCCTCAAAAAACAGATGGGGGATTTCTTTAATTGCATGAGGGTCAGAGATAACCTTCTTCTGGTCATTTACATATGTGAATGATAACCCACAGGAAG
>JAEANM010001893.1:0-26082 GCA_017656035.1 Myanophis thanlyinensis
ACGAGCCGGCCTAGCCTGATATCTCAGGGTTATTAATTTTAAATTAATTTTAAATTTTTATATTAATTTGTTTTAAATTGGGTTTTTTAATTAACTTTTATCTGAATTTTAAATGTGTTTAAATCAACCTTATCTAATTAATTATTTTAATTGATTTTTAATCTGTACTTTGTATTTTATTTTTGTTTTATTGGCTGTTCACCGCCCCGAGTCCCTAGGGAGAGGGGCGGTATAAAAATTTGATAAATAAATTTGATAAATAAATGCTGAACACAGGCGCAGACTGTTGGGGATTAGTCTGTGTTGTCTCCATCTTAAACTGAACCGCAAATGATTCTAGTAGTCTGCATTTTTTCCTGTAAATCCATTCATATTCCTGCACCATTTGAGGGAGTTCATCCCAAAGTGCATAGCTAAATGTCTATGTATATTCTCAGTCATCCAGGTCACAGTTGTCCCAAAGCTGCAGAAAACATCCTGTAGAAAACACAGCTCCAAAACACAGTCCTTTCAGCAGTTCCAAAAATGCTCCACACACATTTGCATTACTCAGGTGACCCTTAGGACATAGACAAACCTCCAAGTGAACTCAACAACTCTCTGAAAGAATGCAAATGACCAGCTGTCTGTAAGGAATATAAATCTTTCCATTCTCCACTATCCAATCAGGGTTGAAGAAGTTTCACTTGACATACCCACACTTGTAGCCCTTATAAACAGAACACTTCCCTAAGCTCTGCTGAAGACACTACCTAGCCTGGTAACAAAACATTTGGGAACCAACCCACAAGGTCAGACAGCGAACCTACACCCTCATCCTACACCCGAGCTACAGATATCCATCACTACTGCAAATTTAAATCCATTCTAATGTCCTTTGTGCTGGATTTTTTTTAAATGAAGCATGGATATGATAATGTGATAAAAAGATAGAGACAATTATGATTGGATTCAGAATTAAATGAGATTATGAGTTTACAAACCTACTATAAACAATAAAATCCAAATCTAATGATGAAGACTTTAAATCTCAAATACATAATTTATGTTCAACTGATGTAAAAAAAATCTTACTAACAAGAAATAAAATACCTACAACTTCTTTCCCATTAGTACACTATTTTAGTGCATAATGTAGAGCCACAGGATTATTATTGCTACTATGTAAATAGTATCAGTCTACAATATCTACAGTAGATAAAATGTTTTATCTAGTATGAAATATTAATAACCTAGTGCTAAAAATGTATATGAAAAATCTAAAGAGCTTTTTTCAGACAGATATTTTTTTAGCATCTTCTGTTTTTTAAAAGACAAAAAAAATACAATGAGGCATAACTCTCAAATTTTGGGTGTAGGGAAGAGGAAATTACAAGCAAAATTAAGTTGTTATGTAAGCATTTATATACACCTCAATCACAAAATTCCAATTTTCCAGAAAGCAAGCTAAAGCACATTCAACTTAAAAGCAAGACTGAGATGGGACTATCCTCTGAACTGTGTTCCAGAATCTGCAGGATTTTGTTCCAAAACATATAGTATTTCACATATTTCTTATTAACACCTATTAACAGATATGCAGCTAGCAAAATACACATATTAATTTAACCACGAATCTTACAAGCTGACTAATACAGAATAAAATATGCTAACAGAGCTGTCTCATATAATACAGGGTTCACAATGCCAAATATCTGAAATTCTGATTGAGGGACAATTCTGAATTACTCTGAAAAGCAGTCTAATGTAGTCTTTATATTTTTCATTATTTAAGCTACACCAATTAAAATAAATTAATGAAACATATTACACAATATTTAGGATGCAGAAATTCAGCAATAAGGTTTTGCTTTTCTTGTTAAGTATTAATTAAATCTTCAGATAAGATATATGGCAGGGAATCACTGTAAAAGGAATTAGTTATATATATGTATAGTAATATTACTACTACTACTAACATGGAATAGTAATATGATGCCTTTATAAAAATATATAAAAATATGGGATAAGGTTTTGGCTACTTAAAACTCCACTCCTTCATTCTTTTGTTTTAATTTATTTTGGTGCCAAATCAGTAGGAATTAGATACTAACTGTAACTGGATTGAGTCAGCCTTTTTAGATACATAATAGGTGAATAAAATTTAATTTAAAATATAATATGTGCTGAAATCCAGTCCAGTAGGCATTATGCATAAACCCATTCATATGCACCACTAAAATAACGATCTTGAACTCCATTGTCCAGAAGTTATTTTAAGTAATTGTGTATTGGACTGCACTACTAAATCAATATTTTTGTAAAGTCAGTTATGTTTTGTCTTCATTTAATTTCTGTTGGTAAAGATACTAAAACTCCTGGAATATAGATTCCCATCCTTATTTTATAAAGTGTATGACTTTTCACACTATCCTCTCTCTGTATGGTGGCATAGTAGTTAGAATGCAGCATTGTAGGCTAATTCTGCTGACTGCCAATTGCAGGAGTTTGGCAATTCTCACCAACTCAAGGTTGCCTCAGCCTTCCATTCTTCCGAGGTTGGTAAAATGAGGAACCAGTTTGTTGGGGATAATATGCTGAGGCTGTAATGCACTGTGAAGCTGTGTAGGTCTAAGTGCTGTTGCTAGTCTTATTGGTCTCACATACATGGGATAACATACCACAATCTAGATGAATAATGATGATCAAGATGGGCAACTGTTAATCACTACCACCAAACAGATCACACAGATTCAACAAAACCACTTTCAGGAATGCAGTCCCCTCCCCACTCCCAAAAAAACAAAGCTATCTGAATAGAATCAGGACAGGAGAGAACTAAGGCAGCTCTTTAAGTGGGGAATGGAAGAGCTTGCAATGTGACTCTACAAACTATACTTACACAGTATAATTCAAGAATATCTCTTCAGGAAATTTCAAGGTTTCAATCTTATCGGCTGCCATAGTAATGGGGATAGGGGGAGCTGGGATTATTGGGGAGGGGAAGAGTGCTGGTGTCTGGAGGCCTCTGTGTACGAATATTGTAGCATGCATTTCTCAGCGAAGATGTTTATGCCTGGTCAAGGCCAACTGACCCAAAGCTGTAATGGACATTAATACCTGCAGATGTCTGCCTCGTGACCCAATGAGCAATAAGAATTGGACAATCATCCTGGGACTCCGGGGGGGAAGGTTTTTGGAGTTCTTCTGATATATTAACTTTCCCGCAATTTTACTCAGACCTTGCTTTCATTTTCTCTGCACCACATCAAACCCCAGTAAAAGTACCTGTTCTCTAACTCAATGGAGTCGGGGTCTTTCTTTCTTTGGGTTTGAAGGAGGCAGACCTGACATTAAGCAAGGTCTCCTTTACCAGCCAACCCGGACATAAAATCTACCATGGGGGCTGTGCACAGAATGTCAACCCTGGGAGTGATCAAGAAGATATGAGAGCCCAGGGATCAACCTCTCCCACCCCGTGCCTATACTGGGAGGAAATTGAGTGGCTGGGAGAACTGTAACTGGAGGAAAAGGCAGTTCGTCCGAAGTGGTCACTGGGGGTAGGACGCCCAAGGAACCACAGGAACTTCACCCAGAGGTGATGGTAAGCAGATGCTGGCATAGAGAGTACCCCAGCCTGGAGGCTGACAGAGAAGATCTCCTGCTGACTCATGCATTGCAGCTATTGCAAGAGGCATTAGAGAGCTGGAAGACTCAGGAAGCATTCACAGAAAAGAGCTTCCAACCAGCAGTTGAAGAGATCGAGCAGGCTGCAGAGGGGGGGGGGGGCAGAGCTACTGAAATCCCAACAGAGATTCCAGCCCAGCAGGGGCCGGCAGCAAGAGCTATCCCAGTGGCAGCAGCTGCAGCTCAAGCCCCCCCGGTGCACGGGGGGGGGGATCCCCCAAAGGTGCCGAATTCCAAAGTTCCTCTACTGGCAGTAAAATACAAAGAGGATCCCAAAACCCTGGGATTGTTCCTAGCTCAAGTTTGGAACCATATGCAGGAATATGGTGAGGATTTTGCCAGTGAAGCAGCCAAAGTGAGATGTGTCACCATGGCCCTGGAAGGGACTGCAGCTGAATGGATGACCTTCCTCCACAATGACGATGCCCCCCAGCTGAGAAATTACAACCAATTTATGACAGCTCTTTGCAGATGCTTTGAAGACCCCCTGGCAGAATGCAGGGCCAGGACCATCAGTCAAGGGTGGAGGTCAGTGGCAGAATACATTCAAGAGTTCCAGAGCCTGGTCTGCTACATGCATGACGGGTCCCAAGAAACCCTGAATGGAATGCTCCAAGGATGGGCTGAATGATGAGGTTTACCAAGGTTGTACCACCAGAGGATCCCCCCAAGACCTTCAACGCTGGTATGTACTGGCAGCTGAAGTGGAAATTGACCAGGCTAGGGACCGCTATCACGGGGGTCACACCTGGAACCAATCCTCCTCCTCTGCCCCTAGAGAAGCTCCAAAAGGTAGTCCGGCAGCTAGATCAAATTCCACAGCTTGCTTCAAGTATGAAAGGAGGGGCACCGTGCAGCTGGGGGGAGGATTTGGGGGATTCTTTTGTTACGTAACTTTCCTGTGATTTTACTCAGATCTTGCTTTCATTTTCTCTGACCACATCGAATCCTAGTAAAACTACCTGTTCTCTAACTCAATGGAGTCGGGGTCTTTGTTTCTTGGTGTTTGAAGGAGGTAGACCTGACAGATAGTTAAGATTCCTTAAATACTGAATTATAACATCTATATAATTATTGAAATTAAATATTGAATTATATCATCTATATATGTGCTTTATTTAAATTAAATTTGTATATCAATGATTGCATGATCTCTGTAAATGCCATACAAAAATAACCCTATTCTGTTATTATGATGCCATTGGCTTTTGGAATAAGATACTTTCTCTGAGCAATGCCCCAGATTAAGTAGTCACATGCAGTATCTATTGATAACAACTGTGAAGCAGCAAGGCGAATGTTGTCTGAAGAAATGTGTGTGGGTGAATTGGTTACACATGAAAAATCCATAGCACAAATACTGTATTTTTAACCGCTACCACACCTGGGCTGCAAAAATTCAATCACTTAGATGGCAGCAAAGAATGATACCATCTAGTGATTATCTTAATCTATTGTCAGGAATGTGTACCCATGCTAACTTCATTTAGGAGTGATATAGCTGGCATAGGAGCAGTGGTGGAATTCAATTTTTTTTACCACCAGTTCTGTGGGCATGGCTTGGTGGGTGTGGCTGGGGGGGGGATCATGTGACTGGGTGGGCAGTTTCTGTAAGCAGGGCAACAAAGATTAGGCTAGAAACAACACCAGAACGTTTCTTTTCTGCTTTCCTTACAGGATTAACCCTGTAAAGTGGGAAAAAAAAACCAAAGGAAATGTCTTCTAACAACTGCTTAGAAAATTTACTACCAGTCCTAGCAAATCTGCTAGATCCTGCTGAATTAGAGGTCAATGCATTGTTAGTTCCTATTCTATGACTTCTAACATATAATCCTAGTAGAGTGGAGTAAGAAAAATACAAAACCAAATGGCTCCTACAACATTGTGATATAAGGACACATGGCATTTATATTTCATATACATGAACTGAAGTGACAAAACAGGAAATAAGTCATATAGTATATTTCTGTGATACCTTAGAATCCTAATGAGGGTCCAATCTCCCCTGTGTTTGAATAATGTATTTTATAATTCCATGTTGAAAATTGTTGCCAAACTATTTTGGGGGTGGAGGAATAGGAATTAGCTACAAAGCTTCATGAAACCTTAAATACAAAAAGAGCTTTTAGACTACTAAGTCTAACTCTCTACTCATTGCAAGAATCAAAATTAAAGCATCTCACCTAGTATATTACATGTGATCTCATTGATGTTGAAATTTATCATTCCTTTTTTTTTCTTTTTTTGAGTAACTTTCATTAGAAGATTTTTGCAAGGATTAAAAAACTACAGAACCATTAGAAGAAAAATTATATAGAAAGAGGACAAGATTATAAAATGGTAAGAATCCTTTTATATATCTTGAAATCAACAGTTGATTTTTATCAATTTTCAGCAAAAAAAAAGTCTATAAAGGCTTTCCAGTTTTTTGTAAAACTAGTTGTAGTTCCCTCCTTAATCAAGTATAGTTCCTTTTTTTTATCAAGTATACTTCCTTTTTTGTGAGTATGTTGTATTGTTTGTAATTACCACCAATGTTAGATTTTCATACGGATTTTCCAGAAGAATATACATAGCATTCAAGACCAAAGTATGCCTTTTTTTAGTGCTTTCCTGTTAGTCTTTACTCCTGGTGACTGCCTGGATAGGTCCCTACAGTTTTCCTAGGAAGGTTTTTCTGAATTGGCTTGCTGGTTCTTTCTGAGGCTGAGAGTGAGTGACTAGCCCAAAGTCATCCAGGTGGCTTTGTGCTTAAAACAGGATGCTCACTTCAATTATAGTCAGTTTTATGGGGCTACATTTTATTTCCAGAGATCCCAACTGGCATAAGACCAACAAGAAAGAGCAAGTTGTCTAACATCCTATGGTAGCATCGGTTTTTAATTGCTTTTATTTTCTAATTCATTATTTTGTCCCTATTGTTTACCCTCATGGCATGAAGTATGAGTAAATATAATGTAATATAAATAATTGAAATAATCAATTTTCCTGCTGTGCTTAAAGGACACAGGAAATAGTACATACATACATACATAATATATACATACATACACACACCAGTAACATATATTAGAAATCTATTGAATCAAAGAATATATATACTTTGTTCGGCCCAATATAACATCTTCCCTGCTATTTTCTACTTTGGGTTATTCCACAATGTCAATTTCTCATATAAATTGGGATCAAAACATAAATGCTTATCTATTAATAAATATATGTTTTTGGCAGCTTTCAAAACTGGAAATGAAGATGCCCGTTTAATAAATCTGGACCTTAAAATTTGCTAAGATTTTAAGGTGTTACACATATTCTCTAAATAAATCCAAGAGAGGAATATTCACAGAAGGCCTCACTCTGAAAGAATATAGGTTTTGGAATAATATAGTTGAAGATTTGCTAAGTTAAAACTGTTATCACTTCCAGTTCTATGTATCTTGATTTACATAAGTCTGATTGAGGTTGAGTTCTACTGCTATGTTTACATTTACACAATATATATTTCCTTTCCTTCGCTCAGAAGAGAATAGAAAATGACTAATCAATTTCTTCTGCTATCTTGACAGATAGAGGAAGTCAAAAAAGTCACTCCTAAGCCTTTTCTATAAATCAAGAGATCTTCTAGACTGGCAAATTGTGGCTTGGAGACTTCGAGGCAAATGGGGGGAATTATCACCAGTTTTTAGAGCTTTAGGAAAATTTGGCATGTTATTAGTAAGGAGAATAAAAGGGATTTATCTACAATTTGCTCTTTCTTTCCAATACTCTGGATTAGAGCCTAATGCACCTGCAGCTCTTTTTTATATATTGTAGTTGTAAGAATAAAATTTTACTTAATGATCCAAGCAGGACTTGGACTTATATACACTTCATAGTGCTTTATAGCACTTTCTTAACAGAGTCAGCATATTGCATAACAATCTGTGCTCTCATTTTACTGATCTCAGAAGGATGGAAGGCTGAGTCAAGCTTGAGCTCATCAGGCTCAAACTCCTGACTGTGGGCAGAGTTAGTCTACAATACTGTATTGTAACCTCTGCTCCACCAGGGCTTTTTATAATTTAATGTGTGTTGTCTATCCTCCCAGTCTAATCTAAAGCTTGAGAGTCATAATTTATTTTAATCTTGTCTCATAATCTTGTTTTTTAAAATTATGGTAAGATTAACAGTACTGGCTATCCAAAAACAAGTCTCACAGAGTTGAACATAATGTGCAACAAATATGAGACTTTCAGTCTTAGAACTGCAGCCCAAGAACACTAGTAAGAACAATGTTTCACAGACGTAAAGGCAATCAATAGGGACATTTATTTACATTGTATTGTGCAACTATTCTGTTTTGTCTTTTATTTTAAGAACGAAATAAAGAGGAATAACAACAAAACTTGATGACATCATATTGATTCTTCTAGTATTCAGTGAAGGAAGATAGAAAAAGTATCTGGAAACACTGTAATCTCAAAGTAAGACAATACTTCAGAATCCTAAGGGATACTTTAAGAGTATTTACATGATTTATAGTTTATAATTTGTAAAGAAGTTTGATAGCTCTAAAACCAATGTTTTAAAGACATAATTTACTTGTTTTTTAAAAGGTAGATGGAGATGTAGTGTTGGAAATTTGTAACTTTTAAATTTCCTTTTTTATTATCATACATAATCCTGCCACTTGATGTCCCTCTAACCTAAGCTAATATTTAAAGTACTTTAAAGGAGCTACTGTATTTTTCCTGTGTGATTATTTTTTTTTACATCTCCATTTGTCTGTAAAAGAGTTTTGTGTTATCTCATGCAATTTCTTAGTGTCACTTAAGCAATAAGAAAGCTGCTTATTAATTAGACCAGTTTGCATTTCAGCAATTTCAACAATGCTGACTGTCTGAATTCAAATATAAAATATGAAGATTTTACTTGCCTATTGGTAGTTCACGTACAGAATATAAATACTAACACTCATAGTTAAGTACTCAAACTTTTAGAAGTTTGAGAAATATAAAAATTCCTACCTGAACTGAACATTCAGTTAAAAGTTAAGAGAAAACAAGAAGAGAAAAACTTTAGTTTTCTGGTGACAATAAAAAAGTTAAATAAATGTATAAGGAACTCCATTACAAATGAAAATCTGAATTCCTCTAGGTCAGAACTGTCAAACTTGTGGCCCATGGGCCGGATGCATCATGTGTTGGCCCTGCCCCCATCCTTTAGTGAAGGGGAAAAAAGTCCTGCTACGTCATGTGACGATGCCATGACAATGCGAGTTTGACACTCCTGCTCTAGATAACCAAATCTTACTACTGCCAGTCAAATGACATAGAATATAATCATTATCAGGAAAACATGGAATACAAAGTGGAAATGTGGGATGATAGAAAGTAGAAATCATTGCCATCTCAACTCCTGTAAATTTTCATAAATGGGAAATATAATGGCATAATAAAAGCCTTCTCAAATGTGTACATCCTACTTTTTAGATGACAGATGTCTTTTACAAAAATCTTCTTAGATAATTATATAAATGCTGTGGCTAAATTACATTCCATTCAGGAAGAAAACAACTCTAATTTAGTGCATCTGCAAATTTTGTTTTGACATGAAAATTAAGCAAGTTTGAAAAAATAAATGTGGGTAAATGAGATAAAATTATCCTGAAATTCTTAAGTGACAGAATTCCATCCTCCTCAAAAAGAGTAAATAAAAATAGAAAGCATTGCTATATGTCAAGCAGTATAAATATCACAGACATTTCTTAATAGCTAGTTTTTTAGATTTGCATTGAGCACAGATATAGTTATTTGTTGTAGTAAATATTTTTTCCTATGTAGAGAAATCAGCAAGAGATTTCATCCAGTCTGAGGAATGCTAGTTAATTATGCTAGCATCAGAAGGCAACGAAAACTAAGTACTAGGTAACCAGATATATTTAGCAAATTCTACATCATAATTTAATTGAAGAGTTGCTTGTAAACATTTGTAAAAATTTAACTTTTTCTGTGTACTAATCTTTTTAAGCATTACAAGGTGTTGAGCCTTTATTTTTATCAGTATTGCATGTGTGCAGATATACAGCCGTTTCCTTGAATGCAATATCAACAGATAATAGAATGCGGCTGATCTTGTCTGTGTTAAGGAGCAAAGCAGGACTGGTTTTGTTAGTGCTGTATGTGATAAGTTAGGCTGGGAAGGTGAAAAAAGTCACTCTAAAGCGGAGGATAGCTGTCACAATGAAACATAAAACAAGACTATGAGATGAAGTGGCCAAAAGTGACTGGCCGGAAATCTTCCTCCTCGTCCTATTTTCCCCACAACAATAACCCTGTGAGGTGGGTTGGGCTGAGAGAGAGAGGATCTTGCCCGAAGTCATCCAGCCGGCTGTAGAAGTGTTTATATTTTACATCGTATGTCACCAATCCCCAAAATAGCAAACAGTTGTATTTTTAAAAAAAGATGATGACATTCTTTAGTATAAAATAGGGAGACTAACAGCAGCACTTGCGGGTTCCCATTTTTGATGCTAATCTTATGTAGTGCATTTATTATCAGGAGAAAAGTAGCAGATATTGCTTGGCTAGTGAATATACCTGACAGAAAATGTAAATTCTAAACCAATAGCAATTGCATTTTGACAAATGTTATTTTCTGTTTTCTGACTAAAAGCAATTAAAAGCAAACCTGGCATGTGCTATATAAGAATTAATTTTATAGTAATACCGACACATAGAAACATACAGGTTTTCTACTCCCAGACTGGAGATACAAATGCAGTTAGTAAAACGATGCTGAGGAAACTTCATCCTGTCTTCTTAACAAGGTTCCACATCAGTGAAAATATTTAATTCCTTGGTGGTGGTGGGGGGCTGGAAAGAATGAAAAGGGAGCTGCCTTTCTGTGATGGACCCAAAAGAGAAAGTAAATTGAGAGAGAGATGATGAGCTACAATGTTGGTTTTTAGATACAAGGTTGCCCTAATTATTTTTTAAAATTCTTCTAGGCAGCTAGGAGTGATGTCAGCATCTTCATCCAAGTTGTGTTAGAAGCCCTTTCTAAAATAACTTGAAACCTGAACACATATCCCTGGGCTATTGTAAAAGGTCCAGCTATCAATTTAGTTTTCATTGAGGCATATAGATTGAAGCTGACAGCAAAAGCTATACGGTATGTAAATGTCATCTTTCAGACTACAATTCTGCCTCAAGGCATGCTCAGTCAAATTATGCCATGCCCTGTTGATAAGAATGGTGCCAGAAACCTGTAATGGATATATTTTACTCAATATTATTGAAAGAAGAAAGAGAAAGGAATGCACTTTTGTATTCAGCTTACTCAATAGAGGGCTTGCTATAATTCACAAGTAGTAGCAAGAACACCAGGGTTTTATTTTTGAATCAATCTGTCAGAGAAAGCAATCAACAAAACCAATCTAACAATGCTGTATATGATGTGGTTATTACAATGTACCATCATTGGCTTTAATCTGACTGGACTGGTCTAGCATAGGAAGGATTTGGCTCAAATAGAGTAAGGTTTTGCATTTACCTTATGTAAACATTTTTATACATATATACACTTACATTATATATCAATTCATGCGTTGCTTGAGTGAGTACATAGTTCTTCTGATACAATCTATTATTTGCTTAATATCTCCTAACCACTTATGTAAACATTTTGATCGGTTTTATATCCCAGAAACTTGGATTAATTTGTTTGTGAACACCTAGACTGAATTCACAATGTTTTTAAACCAGACATTTATATAGTCTAAATGATAAACAGTATATGTGTTTCAATAATTATCCTGTCTTCCTGCATGACTTTTAGCTCATACACTTTGGAGATTCACTCTATCCACCCCTCCTTGACACAGAAAAGGTTTTCTGTTTATCTTTTTTTCTTTTTTTAAAAAAAGAGGTGGAATTATAGGGAACAGAATCTGAAATAACAGAGCAAGAAGATATTGTACCTTAGCTGAGAAAATAGAGAGTACCACTTTCCCATCAGGTGATGGATGGTTAGGATTGCTCCAAGAAATTGGGAAGATCCAAAGAAAAGAAGCAGAGAAGATTTTTCCTGGAATTTCAGGTTATCTCTGAGAATTTTTTGTGTGCCTTTGAAGCCAGTGTTGATTCCTGGACTTTGTGGACTAGTTCTTGTGGTTTTCTTTGCAAAAATTTTCAGAAGTGGCTCGCCATTATTTTCTTACTAGGACTGAGAGAGAGTGACTGGCCCAGAATCACCCATCTGGCTTTGTGCCTAAGCCAAAATAAACTCTCCAGGCTCCTCAATCTTAGTCTCCAGACTGGCTCTCAGTTTCTAAAGAATAGCCAACTGTGTTAGTTTGAAGTGGCATTAAATTTACTTTCTTTTGTCTATGTGAGATAGTTAGGCCTTTTAGTTTGTTGCTATTTTTTTCTCTGCACATTCAGTGTAATTTTGGTTGGTTTTCCAGGATATTTATTTTTCTCTTTAATAGCTTCTTGTAAACTGAAATCTAATCTGGAAACAGAAATCTCATTCATTAATCATAGACATTATGTGGGCTGCTGAGAACATTGTATTTATTTTTTTATAAATTGGGTTTTATGTACAGGTAGTCCTCAACTTACAACCAATGCCTTGGCAATCCTTCAAAGTTACTACACTCGCCCCCCTTCCCCAATTGTGACCCAAGTCTGAAGTTCTGAGGTCGGGCCTCCCTATGACCATGTGATTGCATTTTGGATGCTCCTCAGTGAGACCACTTTTATGGCCATTTATAGCACCCCGCAGACATATGAACATGATTCTGGACAGTTTTGTTGGAAACCAGTGTTTACTTTTGGTTTCTGACAAAAACTGGCCCACAGTGAATGATGGATTTGTTTAACAGCCAGACATTTGTTTAATGACTGCTGTGTTTGCTTACTGATCACTGCACGATAAATGTTGTAAAATTAGGTCTGGTCACATAATGACCCACTTTGCGACTATTGTGACTTATGATCATAATTGGCAAGCTCAATTAGGGTTGTAACTTGAAATCTATGTGTACATCATTTTTGAGATTTAGGCAGAGGTAGGGAGGTGTTTCTTTGAAGATAATTGGTAGCAGTAACTACACCTGAGGCAGGAAAGTGGGGCCGGGGTATGTAAACAAGAGAAAGTTTGATATTTCCAGATTTTCATTCGATGAGTCAAGTGATTACAGGTAATGTACTGAGCTCAGAGGCTAATGAAACCCTTACTATACAAGCCAGTGAAACAACTTTCAAAATTGTTTTATTAATAAATTGAGAGAATTGAATAGCAACCAAGAGAGTGAGTTAGCTAATCATGACTAGACTATCACAGACACACAAGCAGAATACATGGCAGAAAAAGAAACAGAAATAGAAAGAATAAATGATGTGGGAAAATGACCTGAAATCATTGTCATTATGAGCAGACCAATGGCAAACAGTGTGTTTAGGAACTAAGTCTCATCAAAGTCCCTTCTATACCAGATGATAGGTATAGAAGTTAAGATGACCTTGACAGAGGTATGCAGGAATTACTACCTGGAAAAAGGGAGCTGAAAGACTTTTATAGTGCAGAAATACAAAATAAGCAGTATCACTAATATTGTGTAAAGACAACAGTTATTCTGTGAATAAGAATAAGATGAAATGGAGAACAGGGAGTACAACTTTGTTTGAGAAAAGAAATTTGATAGAAGGGATGATGGTTGATTGCCTTATCTTTTCCTTTCCTATTTATGAGAATATGATTAGGATTCCTACATCTATCCATTATACCTTATTTTTCTTTTGTTTTTTTAGAACAAGTATTAGATATTTCCTTTTAATTATTGTCTCCAATCACCCTATCAAAATCCTTTTTAGCGTAGTTTTCAGTCCTGGATTTTGAAAATTAATTCTCTCTGGATTTTGTTTGGAGCAAAAAAAGAGTTTTTTACAGTGCACATATATATGGCCATCCCTTTTTAATAATAATACGTTAAATGACAATATTTTAAATGTAATATATACTAAAATTCAAAAGTAAGAGACATGAAAATAGATTTAAAAGTTAGGAAAAGGAAAAAACTTAGAAAGAATAGAAAAAAAGATAATAAACATTGCTTCTGATCTTTACAGCATTCACAAATTTAGTATTCTTCTTCCCTTTTTAAAATTACATTGCAAACTTCCTTTCTAGCTCATATTTCAGTGATCTACATCCTTTTTGGGACCAGGGACCCATTTTATGGAAGACAATTTTTCCACAGACCGGGGGTGTGGGGGGCAGGAGATGGTTTCACATGCTACTAGATCTTGGCCATGCACAAATGAAGCTTCACTTGCACGGTCTGGTTTCTAACAGTCCACGGTACCAGCCCATGGGTTAGGGATTGGGGAACCCTGACATGTTCAACCTTTTTTAATCAGCAAATTTAGAAACCACACTTTTTTTTTCTGTTTTCAGAAAAAAGTTTATAAAGGGTAAAGTCTAGTCTTTTATACAATACTTATTGTTTTATCCCTGATCAAACAGGCCAATTTTGCAATTTCTGCAAATCTGCCACCTTCACAATCCAATCTTCCTTTGCGGGTATTTCAATATTTCTCCATTGTTATGCATATCATAATCTTGCTTACAAATAGCAATTCCTAATTACAGCTGGTGAAATGAAAAAAAAAAAAATCAACCCAGAGTTCTTACTTTGAGGCATCAATGGTAAAGTTAAAATTATTCTACTTAAGGTTTAGCTCTTTGGAAAAGGTTCTAGGGCTGGTAAAGGTAGAACAAAGGTACAGTAGAACATAACAAATCAGTTTCAAGTTGGTGGGACAGAATAAATGATGCTTGTTTGCTTATATTTTATGCTCACCTGGATTTATAAATTGCAGAAAACTTCAAAATATCTCTAAATGCTATTTTGATACTTTCTAATAATTTGTCAAATGTTTGAAAATAAACACAAATATGCACTCTTCTGGTTTTTCCAAGGTGATCTTAATAAACACCAATACTCTTTGACAAGTGACAGATTAAGTGTCTATCTTCTAAAACACAATATAGATTTTCAAAAATTAAATAGATCCCAAGGTGTCTTCTCATGGTTAACTTAAGTGCAAGTCAGTCCATTGTAGCATTTTGATGGAAAAAGAAGACATCTTTGTTTATTCTAAGGTCTATTTTTCATTATCAATCTAAGTAGTTCATTAGAAAACTCTGTATAACATACATTTGAATATCATGATGAAAGCTAACAAACTTTCAGATTAAAGGGCAACAGGCCCTCTTACCGTATTTTTTTTTTACTGTTGTTGGTCTTCTCAGCCAGCCACACTGAATTATCCCCAGGAATTGTGCTATCTTTCTCCTTTAGCCTAACCTAATCCTGCTTAACTTAGTAATGAGGTATTTTCCTCATCACAGCCAATTCCGTGATGTCATGAATTATGAAGTCACTATCTCCAGATTGTTCAGTAGATGTTTAAAGAGAAGTTAGTTTAAATTATTATATTACTATAAGCTTCATTAGTCTGGAGAACAAAAAAAAATCATATGTATTTGGAAAAATTAAATGGCCAGGGATTTGGGAATGAGGAACTCAAACAGAAGGTCTTGGGTTTAATAACGATATGACTTTATCAATCAGTTTAGCAATTAGATGAACTGATGCTGTACATATAAAACCATAAAAGAGGTCTATTGAACAGGACCCGGAAAGATCCAGTCCTTTTCATCCTCACAAAAAAAAAAAAAAATAGCCCTCAGATGTTAAATGGGAAGGGAATGCCCTAATTAATGTTTAAAGTATCTTTCCCCAACAGGGATATCTTCCAGTTATCTGGAGTTTGTTCTAGAATAATCAACAATGTTCAATTCTAGGACTTAGTCTGCACATTTGGCAGGTTTCAAGCATAAAACTTAAAACAGTACTGAATATAATATCTAGTGATAAAAAATAACCCTAAAATGTTTTAAGCAGTTAAATAACAACAACAAAAATTATGTTCCATGCTCTGACTTTTCTATTTGTTTTTCACATCAAGAATATCAGCATACTAAATTCTTCCCCAAAGATTCATAATAAATTGGTGGGTTAAATTGATGAGTGTTTCTATTTTGTCAAATAAGGAGCAAGTTTCCAAAAAAGTGCCTGTTTTCTATTAACTTTGAATAACTTTCTTATGTATTAGTCTGTCTGAAATGTATTTGAAATCAGTATATGATGATCCTTTGTAAGCCAATCTTAATGAAGAGATCTATCTCCATCTTCCCATTTATTACAATTTGCAATTAAGAAATTAGAACTATAGTCCCTCAGATTGCACATTGCCAGAATAGAGTCATTTTTAAAAATAAGGTATATGGTTTCTGGATTCATCAAAAATATTTAAAAGCACTAACCAAAGTTGGAGTTTAATATTATAAACTGCAATTTCTGAGATTATGTCAAATATATTTAGCCCAAAATGTGAAATTACTGAGCCAATCTACTACATGAGAAGTCAAATACCATTATATGCCTTTTCTTCACTGAACAGATAGAGCAGGATTAATTCATAATGTCATCTATGGGTTATTTTATTATTACCTTGATTTCTGCTGGCAATGTCTTAAGCAGTTGGTTTCCCCTACATTATTTTTTAATCTTTTAATAGAAAATGCGAAATATTTTCCTAAACAGATTTAAGAGATTCCATATTCAGAGTGATTTCTTGGGAAACTGCAGTCCTGCCAGCATCCTTCTAACCCTGGATGAATTTTTGATGGAAATTTTATTTTCCCACCCTCTGAGAAGCTAGGACAGTTACAAACATCCTTCTTAGCCCTAACTTTTGAATTGACTTGAACTCCCTGCAGTGATAGTACCCTCCTAGGATGAAAGTGGATGGGGAGAGAATTTTAGCACTCATGCAGTCTTATTCTCTGTCCTGTGCATCTGTTTACTTCTACGGCATGTATAATTTATTTATTTATTTATTACATTTTTAAACCACCTCTCTCCCAAGAGGGGACTCGGGGCAGTGTACAAACATCTAAAAAACAAAGTATAAAATTATAAAAATTTAAAATTTAAAAAGTTTAAAAAACCAATTAAAACCCCAAAATAATACTAGGCCAGACCGGCCTGTTGAAACAGATGGGTCTTTAATGCACGCCGGAAGGTCCGCAGGTCTGTGATGTCCAGATCTCCGGGGGCAATTTATTCCAAAGGGAGGGTGCCCCCACAGAGAAGGCTCGAACCCTTGGGGCTGCCAGACCACAACGTCCAGGCAACAGAACCCCAAGGAGGTCGGCCCTATGGGAATGCACTGGCCGGCAGGAGGCTGATGGTGGCAACACGCGGTCCCATAAATACCCGGGTCCCAAGCCATGGAGTTCTTTAATGGTAGGAACCAACACCTTGAATTGCACCCGGAAAGCCACAGGGAGCCAGTGTAGCTCGTGCAAGAGAGGTGTAATATGGGAGCTCCGAGGAGCCCCCAAAATCACCCGTACGGCCACACTCTGCACCAACTGCAGCCTAATGTCCCTAATGGGACAGAAATATATTTCTTTGCTTCTAATATTTACCTTGCATGTCTTGCATCCCATACAGAGAAGCAGCTGCTTGAAAATAATAATGATGAACATCCCATGTTGTTTCTGGTAATCTACAAAACATATCATGCTGTAAATAGCAGAGACTTGTTCAGAAAACCAGACATCTATTCACTCACCTTCTCTATTTGCATAAAAATCCAGGATTATAGGTTCTTAATAAGAAAAAAGTCCAAATAGAAATAAGCTTTAAGACTTGTCTTCTTTAAGTCAATTGCTTCGAACTGCTTTTTTGCATTCCCAAATCCAATAAGCCAGTAATGGGTAAAAATTGCTATTACCACTAGCTTGAGTAAAGATCTAAGCATAGGTGTTTTTTCTGGGCTAACTGTTAAAAAAAAAAGACCTTAGACTTTTGGCTATCAGACAGAAAATATATTTAGTGAACTCACACACTCCATCCTATATGCAAATTGTCTGACTTTATGGAAAGCAACAGTGTCACCCTTAAAAGGAGTTGTGAAAGAAGTGTTGGTAAAAGATAGTTTTTCTTTAATTTCTACTGTCAATAGGTTTTTCAACATTTCCCCTCCAGGTGCTTCTCCCCCCACCCCCCCTTATAATTCATCTGAAGGGAAGGTAATAGGGAAAATGAAACCTGCAGTTGCTAAGCAACCGCAACTGCTCCTTTCTAACATACTAGGTCCAGAGAGTTTGGGGTGCAGGCCCATTTTCCATTTTTCTATGCCATAAATATTTACGGATGGATCTGCAAACAATATTCCTCACAGCAAATTTGAAAAGAAATAGAATAACATTCAGCAGTGAATTAGCTATTTAATTTTAGTTGTTACATTCTTAAACTACATTTAAGATGAGTTTTATTTAAAAAAAATATTTCCAAAGGCTAATAGAGTCAATTTTGAGGATGGGTTAATGAAAATTTTTGGTAATGAAATACTCAATAATTCACAATGGACCAAAACCGACTCCTGATTTCTTTCAATAAATTCAACTGCAGTTTTTAATTTGTTTTAGATATTGATTGGCTGAGAGTTGAAACATAATCTAGTTTTGTTTTTTGTTTTACTTTTTTTTTTGGCTTTTTGCAGTTGTCTGCCTCAGAGACATTATACTCAGAGAACCATCAGAATAATAGCATTTGAAAAGTTGATTTTAGGGGATTAAGCTTTCCCCCCACCCCAGTAGTGGCAAAAGCCCATTATGTGACAGATTTAAAGTGGAAAGTAGATAATAGATATAACCCAATTGTGAGGTATAGCTTCACACTGAGAACTTGACAAATTGGATTTTTTGAAAAATCAATCCATCTCTTCCAGTTAAAATAAAATAAAATCCTCAAATTTGTAGGACACATTTTACTTTTATTAATTGGATGTTTCAAAGACATATTAAATATTGAATTGGAGTTAAAAAAAAACTTTCTAAGCTTTGCTTAACTATACATTTCTTTGCTGATAATATGCACCAGACTATTTTGAACCAAGCTAGCTGGCTCTTTATGGTTTTGAACCAGGTTAGCTGGCTCTTAGTGGCTTATTTATATAGTCTATATTTAAAATATATACTTTTCCCTGGCTCTGCTGATTAGTTGAATTTTTTTGCTTTTTTGAAGCAATTTTGTTACTTAAGAAAAAATTACTTTTGGATGACTATGAATTTAACACGATTTTTACCATATAATCCTGTCTTCCATGTTTAATTATAGATAGAATAGAATTCTTTATTGGCCAAGTGTGATTGGACACACAAGGAATTTGTTTTCAGTGTATATGCTCTCAGTGTACAACTAAGGAAATGGTACATTCGTCAGGAATCACAAGATACAACACTCAGTGATAGTCATTGGGTACAAATAAGCAGTCAATTCATACCAGGAGACAATAATCAATATAAACTGTAAGGATACAAGCAACAGTTATAGTCATAATGGGGTGGGTGGTGATGGAACGATGAGAACAACAGTAATGCAGACTTAATAAACAGTGTTGAAGGAACTATTTGTTTAGCAGAATGATGGTGTTCGGGAAAAAGCTGTTCTTGTGTCTAGCCGTTCTTGTGTACAGTGCCCGATAGCATCGTTTTGAGGGTAGGAGTTGAAACAGTTTATGTCCAGGATGTGATTGGTCCTTAAATATTTATAATATTAAGCCCTTGACTGAAAATGATGAGCACTTTATATTCTCTTTCTGGCAGCTTGGAAATGTATTATAATTTCTTCCAGGTGTTTTTCTTTTATCTTGACATGTATGCTCAAAACCTTCACATTTGAAATGAGCCTTTGTGTTCTGCTCTTTGGAGAGAAGCAGGGCGTAAAGGGTAAGAATCCAATGCATTGTATTTTCTGCTTAAAATGCAACTTACATTTGGTTTGATAGCTATGCTTGTGCAGCATGATGAACTGGGACTTGAGCAGGATTAACAAGCCAGCTAAACATCTAAATCCAATTACTGTAGCTACGGATTTAGAGAGGACCGATTTAACAGAAACAACTCTTCCAGTTAGACCTGTTATGCAAATGCCCACAGCTCAGTCAAGACTGGTACATTTGCCCAGCTCCACCAACAATTGGTGATAGCCAGTTCCCAGATTGATCAGAAGTAGTTATTTCCAAAACAAACAACAGGTGCAGTCTACCTCAGTCACTCCTTCATAAAAACAAACACACAAAAAGATATGAGCCTTTCCTTTTACACAGGGCAGGAGAAAAAAAGCAGAACTTTCCTGTCCTAATTTGCATATATATAGGCTTCTCCTGTGCATTTAGTGAACTCATTGGAATTCTTTTGTTATTTGCTTCTTAAAAAATTGTACCAATCAGGACTTTGAGAGATTTGTTCTTGGGATTAACTGTTTTCAGTCCAGGCTGGGTTTTGTTCACTGCTGCTGGCATTCAGTGACATTGGCAGCTACTGACTGTGTCTTTAAGGCAGACAAACATGACATCATTGACAGATGGTTTGGAGATATTTTTCCTGCAATGATTTTAAAAGGGAAAAAAGCTCTGGATGCAGCCTCTTGTACCTAAATTCTTAAAACTTTGATGCTTATTCTCTCACAGGTTCACTTCCTTCTATCCAAGACATGGCATATAAGCGCTGCTTGATCAGGGTCCATAAAATTGCCAGGGACTTTACACATTCTCTCCATGACTGGTTTTCTTTGTTACCTTCTGGGAGGAGGTATCTGACGGAGAACAATTAGATTTTTGTAATAGCTTTGTACCATATAGTATCAACCTTGTAAATTCTCAAGACTCTTTTTCCCCCCGCTATGTATTCTAAATGGACTGTGACACACACACACTCACACAGGTGTCATTTTTGTATAAAATGGCATTTTGGAGCTGCTGCTGCTGCTGTTATTGTAATATAATTACAATATATGTTATAATTATCTATATAAAATTATATATTATATATAATTATTATTATATCCTTGGGTAATATTGTTTGGCAGGTGGTTATTTTTCCCCCCTATTTTGAGAGTGGTGCATCAGAATTTCATTTTACTATATACCATTGTGCATATAGGAAAATTAAATGAAAATTAAATTCAAATTTAATCTAATTCAGTTCCATTCCATTCCATTCAATTCCATGTTCTCCAGCAGTATTACAGGTACACATAATGCTTTTTGGGAAAACTACATAAGTACGTAATATAGAGAATTGGAGGAGAACTTTGATGCCTGTTGGCCCCTTTTTCATGATTGCTACTCAGGTTTGTGTTCTTAAATAGCAGGGACAAGGGTTATTTTACTATTCTATGTTTATAATAAAATGCAAATAGTTATTTACTTTTTGAATTTATATAACTGCTTATCTCACCAACATGAGTTTGGGTGGCATACAATAAAACAACAATGATTGGACAGATTGATTACAAACAACAGGACAACAAAATATTTATTAAAAAATATTTTATTTATAAAATATTTATAAAAAAATAACATTTGTGGATAAGAAAGACAAAAAAAGATAAAAAAAACCCTAATGATTCTGGAGGCAACAGAAGAGAAGAGAAAGAATTGGAGAAAATCCCAAAATGCAAAGCTTTCCAAATAGAGGTAAAACAATTGTGGCAAAGATAGTGCCAGTATGATAGGCCCCTTGGGTGCAATCCTAAAATGTCTCAAGCATCACTTGAATACCATCAGATTTGACAAAAATCACCATCAGTCAATTGCAAAAGGCAACATTACTTGGGACAGTTTAGGTAGATAAAATGCCAGATCCGTCTGCTTGATTGTACAACCAATGATAATACAACATTGATAAAATTCATGTTTAGTTAGTTTTCTGTAGGCCCAAGGATGGTTAGGGAATATTTTAACTAAGGCACAATATTGAAACTCAGAAGATGGTAGACATACTTGAGGAATATAAAGCATAAATTGAGCAGCCATTTCTCATGGCCTCTGCATGGCCCTTAAGTTCAATATGACACACTGACCCAGAGGCAAAATTCAGCAGGTTCTAGCAGGTTTGCTAGAACCAATAGTAAATTTTCTAAGCAGTTTGGAGAACCTTTTTGTTAGAAGAAATCTCCTTTTGTTTTTTTCTACTTTACAGGGTTAATCCTGTAAGGAAGGAAAGAAACATTCTGGTGTTGTTTCTAGCTTAATCTTTATTGACCTGCTTACAAAAACTGCCCACCCAGTCACATGACACCCCCCCCGCCATGTCCACCAAGCCACACCCACAGAACCAGTAGTAAAAAAACTTGAATTCCACCACTACAAGACTTATTGTCCAAGACTTTTTCAAATAGTATCATGCTATGATTTCTTATTCCACTATCTAATCCTTTACTTTCTGCAGAGTTATAATTTAAGTATTTTCATGCTGTTGGTGTTTAATTCCAGGTTTATTTTATCATACTTTTATACTTTGCTATATAATATTAGCTTATAAATATACTGTCTGGGAATTGTGCCCAACTCTTCTTTTTTTTTAAAATTAAATAATTCTTCGTTTATCCACTGGTTTACAAGCATATCCAGGTATTTCTTCCTCTTTTCAGCAACATATATCTTGGCTTGCATATTATAGATGAAGATAATACCTATGCCTCAAGTGGGTGTCATTTGTTATAATTATGAGCACATTTGTAAATCATTTCAACAAATAGACATCTGAGCATATTCTATTCCCCAAAGCTACAGATTCATACATTTTGTCTTGACTTATGAAGCAGATTTAAATTTTAGTCATTGCTACCCATTCACTCCTACTCATCTATCATTTGTGAAGAATGTCAGGGAAAAAAAGAACTTAATCAAACCTGGCAGATATTTGCAAAAAATGAAATCTAGAAAATAAAACAGTTCTTTGCTATTTCTGATTTCTGGGTAAGTCCAAATATAAAATTAAAGAGGTTTTCCTTTTTCAATTTGTTTTTATTGGAATTAACCACTTGGATCATATTTGTCAGAGGGAAAAAGGTTGCAATCCTTTGGACATCACCACAAACAGTTCCTAAAGCAGTGGAAGCAGTAACTTTGCTTTTGCTCAATTTACTTATTTATTTGATTTTTTAGGCTGCCCACTTGCTAACAAAATAAACTCTTCCTCGCATAGTCATAAAAACATAATGTTGGGTATAAATAAACTCCAAATACATATTATTGGACAGGTCCACACAGCATCAAGCCAAGTAATAGAGTAAAAAGTCAGCTGTTCAAGGTCATCCTAAAAGCTGGCAAGATTGAGGCCCTCCAGATATGGGAGCAGAGATATACCGACATGTACTGTATCAAAAGGCAATTGTAGTAACAGAAAAGGCGTGTTTCTTGGTTCCTCTGAGATAATACTACTTTATTGATTGGGCACAGAGCATGTCAATCTTGCCAGATCTAGTAAGAAGAGCAGACACACTTGGGGAAAGGTGGTCCAAATAATATCCAGGCTCAGTTCCATGGGTTAATTGCTGGGATGGTATCTTACACTGGCTGCTAAGAATAAAAAAAAAGCAACCTACAGAAAACAAAGAAATAATGACTCTGGGTGATACACAATAATTAATTAAAACCATACATATAATAAAATCAATAATTAAAATACAAAAAAAAAATCCTATAAGGCACAAGGGACAGTTAATGTGAATCACAATAGAGGAGCCATCTTAGAATTTCACCAGAATCCCCAGCCTGATGACATAGCCAGGATTAAGGAATCTCCTCAGGGAGGAGTATATTTCACAAGACTGGTGTTATGACAGAGAAAGTCTGCCTTCTGGAGCCTGCCACATCTAGTTTCCCAGAACAGAGGGTAACCAACCCCTTGGGCCACCCATGGGCCAAGTACCACATCTGTTCAGAACTGAGCCATGTAAGTTTGGCAGTTCGAGTCTCACCGGCTCAAGGTTGACTCAGCCTTCTATCCTTTGGAGGTGTTAAAATGAGGACCCAGGTGTTGGGGCAATATGCTAACTCTGTAAAACATTGGGAAGTGGTATCTAAATCTAAGTGCTATTGCTATGCATGGATGCAATAAGTGTGGAGAAGTACTGGCATTTCACTACCCTTACCACCCCGAAATAGATCTTAATAGTGGCTCTAACTCATGTTCACTTGAGTTCATCCTTTCTTAAGTGCCACTCTTTCTTTTATTTCATGTCATCTCCCTCAATTCTTCCATGATCTATGGAGAATGATGGGCTCTACAAGAGGGTAGATGTTGCATAGGTGTAACCCAATCCAAACCAAAGACGTGCCTGTCCTCTTTTTCCAAGTAGCCACCAGGGTTTCAGCTGGACTGTGCAGATGCCATTTCTTCCCCAGAATCTTTGAATTTTCTTTTGGTTCTAATTAACTGAGGCAGATTATATTTTCATCTTTTTTCTTGCACAAAATCATTTTGTTCATTTTGAGTTCTAGTAGTATTCTTTTATGTATTTAACAATTTTTTATAGTTAGAAGTGATCTTATCAAACATTGATGTCTTGGTATTGTAACTAGTATTTGGAATTCAGTGTTTTAATTTCTAACTTAATTGAACTGATATATGACTAATAATATGCTGGAAGGCAGGTCTAATTTGGTATAGCTAGTGCATATTTGAAAAGTAGTTATACAGCATCTGTGAAAGGTTAATGAATATGTAAAATGTTAATGAATCTGCTATTTTATTGTAAAAGAGGTACAAAATGCAACAGTGCATTCAGAACAAGATGAAATAAACTCCCATAGTAATGGATTTGTAGGAGGAGAGTTGTGTTAGTCTATGGCAGGGCTGTCAAACTTGCAGCCCGTGGGCTGGATGTGTCATATGATACCCATACTCAGTTTAGCGAAAAGGGAAAAAGTTGCGATATGTCATGTGATGCTGCCGTGATGGCACAAGCTTGACACCCCTAATCTATGGCATCTAAAAATCAGGACTCTGGTATCACCTTTTCAGATACAATGAAGTGGAATTCCATGCAGGTGATGTAGACAGTGTAAGAGCCCCATATGTCTACTTTGCTATCCATTTATACTAACAGCACTATCACAGGCCCCAACAACTTCACATACATGTTTGTCTAGTGTGAATATGTCATCTGCCAAAGGTGCCCTTCTGGACTCCACATAAGACAAGCAGGCCAGACTTTTCATAAAAGAATTAATGAAAGAAAATTTCATATCAGCAGTCCAAACAAGGGCAAGGCTATATTAGAATCTCCTAGGTTACTGATTTCAAAGTAGCCATCTTGAAAAAGAATTTTTGTTAGCACAATTGAAGGACAGATTGCTACATATATCAAAAGGTTTCAAGCTACTCTGAAGGCCTCAGTAAACATAATGGGGTTTTAACACATTATAATTGTTCATAAATAAGGTGCTTCTAATCTGTCTCACATCTAACCTGCATTTACATAACCATTTTGTCTTCTCCTACTTTAACTGACTCCTACTTGATCCCAATTTAAGTCCTAACATCAGCTTAGTTATTTCATGGCATTTGATGAAGTGAGCTGCAGCTCACAAAGGTTTATCCCTTTTAATAAAATGTGTTACTCTGAAAAGGTGCTACTGGACTCTTTCTAAATAATGGATGTGAAATGGCCAATTGTGAGAGTAAGCTTAAATTCTAATTGGAGATTTGGCTGCTTGCTTTTAGTGTTTTTTTAAATTCTACCTTATTTATATTACATATAAAAATAGCTATACTATTTATTTTGTCTTTTCCTGTGGTAAAGTCTAAGTGAAGAAACATGAAAGTGACTATACAAGAGGAATGCCACTGGATGTCACCCTTTACATGCACCTGGTTTATCCTGAATTTCCAGCACTGCAGAGTGAGAGAGAGAGACACACACAGATACTTAAAGTTTTTACATCTTACATTTTTTGTGCATGTAAGTACATGTAACATCTTAGTCTTAGGTCTACATGCACCTACAAGTCTTAAGTCTGAGGTCCCCAATTCCCAGGCCGCAGATTAGTACCAGTCTGTGGCCTGTTAGCAACCAGGCCGCAGCTGCACAACTGGATGTGAGTGGCAGGCAAGTGAATGAAACTTCATCTGTATTCACAGTTGTTACCAGTGGTGAAATTCAGCCTGGTCAGCCTGGTTCTGCTGAACTGGTAGTGATGTTCAAAGTTTGGACCACCCCCCCACCCCGCCCTTTTCTATCCTATCTCCCCTCATTTTTTTTAAGCGTTACTTACCTAAATTGTTTGAAACAGCTATTTTTCCACCCTCTGCAGCCTTCCCAATCACCTGGGAGGCCTCTGGAATGGAAAATCTTTATTTTAAGGTGCTGCACGGCAGTGCAGTTGATGCATGCATACACGTCAAACTAACAGGTAGTGAAGCACTGAACTGGTAATGAAGCTGGTTGAATTGCATCACTGGTTGTTACCCAATGGTAGCATCAACACCTCAGATCCACCT
>JAEANM010001894.1:0-17174 GCA_017656035.1 Myanophis thanlyinensis
ATAAATAAATCTTGTAATTATAGTTATTATGGCAAGGAAAAAAAAGGCCTCACCATTTCTAATTGCAGAATTTATGGGCATCTCCTGAACAACAGAACATAAAAATAGTCTGCTTCTTCATACAGTTAATTCCAATTACAATTCCAGTTCTTTTCTGGAATTGGCTGCTTCAAGAGAATGTATCAAAATTATATAGTTTTTAAAAAGACAGAATGTGGTATCTTTAAATGTAAGTGTCTATACTGACAATTGTTAACAATGACAGCTAATTATTTGAACTAATAATAGTCTGTAACATGGATAAACTATGAGAGAAAATTGGGGTCTTCCCCCCCCCCCTTTGCAGTCTTATATCTAATTCAATATCTCATTTAATACAGATAGAGATGGAGAAAGGCCAGGTTAAAGAAATATAAAGAAATATGCACTCTGGTTCAGTCATAATTCATACTAATATTTGGACTAGGGCTACAGACCAAATATTAGTTTCTCAGTCACTAACCCAGAACCAGTTTTCCAACAAGGAACTAAATCCATTGTCTGTGCCTATATTGGGTCAAGAACTACTATGGTTACTAGTGAAGGCAGTCCTCAACTTATGACCACAATTGAGCCCAAATTTTCTGTTGTTAAGCAAAACATTCATTAAGTGAGTTTTCCCCCATTTTACAACATTTCTTGCTATAGTTGCACTGCACTTGATAAGTTAGTAGGCTGGTTGTTAAGCGAATCTGACTTCCCCATTGACTTTGCTTGTCAGAAAGTTGCAAAAGGTGATCACATGACCCCGGGACACTGGAATGGTCATAAGTATGAACCAGTTGCCAAGCATCTGAATTTTGATCACATGATCCTAGGGATGCTGCAAAAGGTGTAACTGTGAAAAACAGCCATAAGTCACTTCTTTCACTGCTGTTGTAACATTGAATGGTCACTAAATGATCACTAAGTGTTCAGTAGGACTTACTTCATGCAGGAACTTCCCATTTGTATGGCTGCCCCACTTCTTAAGTACTAAACTCTTGAAGTATTTGCAACCGTGATTGCCATTCTCTGGCCTAAGAATGTCGGGATGTGTGTTCCATAAATCTAATTGGCTTCCTGAAAGCTGTTAGACATTTTTCCTCTAGCCTAGTTATGTTACAGTTACAGCTATAAACCGAGGGCATAGACATCTGCTAAAAACTACATCATGTGTGCTATACTGTCAGTGTGCAAATTATGTGAATTATGCATTTTCAGTCATACCATGACACAAATGGTCACTTATAGCCTAGATTTACATCTGAATTTTAATTCCCCCCCTCCAAAAAATGGTTGCATCTACTCAAATGCTTTAACATTGAAATTAAGTTAACTCATCTACACATGCTACACATTGAACCATAAAAAATTCAGTAGCCTGTATTTGCAAAACACACACACACACAGACCCACATGATGCTTAGCCCCAAATGCAACACATTGGCCTTTAACTGGTCTAGTTATGCACAGAGCTACTTGATCTGAGCACCAAAAATCCTGATAACTACTAGATGGCAGGAAGGAGAATATATTTGAACCATCACTTCTCTTTAGGGATCCTAAAAACTTTAGCAGCCCAAAATAGATGGTCCTTTCTATTTATGAAAAAGGGACAGTTTCAATCCAGGAATACTTAAATGCAACCTATCAGGAAGGGTTCTGGTGAGATTAAATGGCCTAAGGCAGGGGTGGGCAATTACGGCTCCTTCATGACTCGTGGACTTCAACTCCCAGAATTCCTGAGCCAACATTTCTCAGGACTTTATAGAAAATGCCTGCCTTGACTTCCTTTCTGTCCCCTCTTAAGGATCAAACAATAATCCCAGACATCTTCCAGGTCTTCTTTGCATTGCAGCCTTTGGAACAATGACCGTTCCCCCCCCCCCCCTAGGATTTTGGTTCAGCGGCTCCTCTCCCCCAAGGCTGGTTTCAACTCTCCATGAAAACCCCTCCCCCCATCATTTCTAGGACCCAGCAAGCCCTCCTCCCCAAGGTCAAGGCTGCCCAAATGGTAGCTGTTTCTTTCCTATCTGAAGAAGCCCAACTGGCCAAGGGGAGGCGTTTTCCCTCCTAGGGCAGAGGCCTTTGGAGAAAGTGATTCAAAGCAACTGTTTTGTGGGTCAGGCAGGAAGGTTGTCCGGCATTCTGGGTTCGGGGATGCCTGCTAGCTCTGGGCAGGTGGAAGGGTTGCTCTTGGGGTCCCGAGGGAGAGGGAGAATGCAAAGCGGCCCTGAAATTGCTGCTGAGCAAGTGGCCCCTTGGCCTGCAGGTCCCGAGAACCAGCCTAGCGTCTGGCTGGCTAACCGCGCCGAAGGCTCCCGGTTGAAGTGAAAGGCGCTGACTCGCGTTTCTCGTGTGCTGCGCCTTTGAAGTCCCGGCTTCTGGCGCGCCGTCCAACAGCGGCCAACGGGTGGCCTTGCCGCCGGAGAAGTTGAATTGGATCTTAGCTGGACTGAGTTTTTCTTTCTCCTTAGGTAGGCAGAGAGGCCGGAAGGCTTTCAAAGTCCACGGGAGGTGGTGAAACCAGGCAGAGAAAGAGGCGGGCATGTTAGAACCACTTTGCGCCAGGCATTCCTTCTCATAACTTTCTCCCCAAGTAGCGCCCGCCCGCCTGCCCCCTTTCTTTTCCTTTCCTAATTATCAGTTCCCCAGAGACGTTACCTGCACCCAGCCTTTCCTTCTACCCGTTTCCTTAAAATAAACGCCAGCCAAGTTAAGGAAGCTCCTTAGCCTCCTCTCTGTCCCCGTCCCCCCCCCCCGCGTCAGTTGCCTGTGGAAGTTTCGGGGTTTCCTTCTTAGAACCGAGGGCCCCCAGGTCAACCCACTCCGAGCAGCTAAAACCCAAATGCAATGCCCTTTCGCTTCATTGAGAGGAATAGGAACGCCTTCACAATAAATAAAGTTGTTTTGCCGGCGGGAACCAGGAGAGGTTTACTTGAAAATAAGTGGAGTGGGGCAACGCCGCTTTATCCCCCTGTAAGCATCGACCCAACCATCCCGTTTCCTCCTTTCGTCTAAGTGTTTAAACTTCATCGGAAAAAATAGACAAAGGAGGATTTCGTTTTAAAAGAAATGGTGGAGTCCCAGGAACAGCGTGGAATCCACCGTTTGAAAAAGACATACATATTTGACATACAGTACGCATATTTGGGTCGAAAAAGAAAGGCACCGATAAAACATTGCTTAATTTTCATTTACGGTAATTCTAGTATCACAGTTTTGTGAACATTGCTTTTTCTTTGAGAGGAGTGGGAAAGGAGAATTATTTTCTCTTGAATTGGTGACTTCTGGTGGTTTGGAATTCCTAAATGCGGCACTCAGATGTTTATTCTCTCAGAAGGGACAGTCAGATTTCTTTGGGGCATTTTCTTCCTGAAAAAGGACCACAAAAGTCTTGTCCCACCGAAAACCCAATAATATGTAAACTCTTCTCACTCGAACGTGAAATATTTAAAGACATAAAAAATTCACTTTCAAAAGAGATGGGAGGGACAACTGGTAGGATTTATTTATTTATTTATTTATTTATTTATTTATAATCAGATTTGTTTGCAGCTGGAGGAATCAGCAAAGGTATCTTTGTATTAATTTCGCAGAAGTTTGCTGAACAATTAGTTATACGGAAAAATAATACAATTAGTTATATGGGATTAATCGATTGGGGGTCTTTTCACGGCAGGTGTGCAGGGAGGAAGAGAGTTGTTGGTGGGCTAAATCTCTCTCAACTTTTGAAATACTCTGTTTGGGATTTTCACTTCAAACATCGGTTGTCCAAAATTTCTGCTTTGTCGTAAGGGAAATTATTTAGAGTTAATATATTAAAACAGTGCAATGTGATCTTGCGTGGTTAAAAACACAACCGGGCAAAATCCGGAAGAGTGATCCCTTCCGCAAGTCCAGCCGAGATTCAGACCATCTCCCGCAAGTCACTGTCTCCCGCAAGGCTTTTGAGAATGGCTCTGCGGCCCTTAATCACCAATCGTTCTTGAAACGGGAATTAAAATCATCGGCTGGCACGATCGCTGGTGGAAAAAATACACCGAGGGCAGGAACGGGCCAAGCGGAACCTCTTTTAAGTATAGCTGATTTCGATGGACCTACTTAGAAATCTCCGCGGAAACCAACTGCGCTTGAAATCCTACCAAGAACCAGGGTTTTACTTCAGAGTAATCAAGCCTAAATTTGCCAAACTACGCCTGAATTGCCTCCACGATGTATTAATTCTTTAAAAGCTGCGGGAAGCCCCTTTGCTGCTTTCTTGGGCCATCCTAGCCTCCATCAATAGAAAAGTCGGCAGGAGATCCGAAATCAACAGGCTGAGTCCCTCCCCCACCCCACCCCACCCCACCCCATCCCGCGCTGCTCCCGACCTCGCGAAGACGCGGCGAGGAAGGAGTCGCAAAACGTTAGCTTTGACTATTTGGTTGATCTCTTGAAGTTTTCCGCCTGCCAGTTTTTGTAAGACTACCATATAGCATCTTTTTAAATAGGTAAAACATCCCGAAGTAAGGCGTTGCCTTTTTCTTGCCCGAGGGAAAGTGGGAAGGCTGGCAAGGTGACAGACACGATTTGCGCGAAGCGCGATCCTCGCCTTTAATCCAGACTAGAGCGCTTCAGAGCCTGCAAACCGCTCCGTCCAAGACGACGCAAGTTTCGGGGCTCAAGAGAAGCCGCGATTGCGGGAGAAGAAAAGAGGCTCATCCATCCAAGCCGACTCTGCTTGTTCGAGGCGTTGATACCCCTCCCGTTCGTTCGCCTTGGCTCGACGCAGGCGGCGCCATCTTCAGCCTACCTTTGAGGAAAATCTGAAAGACCTAAATTGTGACAATAATGATGACGACAATAAGACTAAGTAGTAGTAGAATTCATTGTAGTGACGGTAGGTGCTTGAAGTCTACATTTCAGGAACTAGCACGGGCAAACGACCTGAATTATTTAAAACCATTTCCTTAGAAATTCAAACCAAGAAGAGAGAAAATGAAACGGCTGGCCGTAAAATCGTATCTTTGACTTGGGGAGTTTTTTCCCCGCGAAAAGGTCATGAATAATACTTTTGTCTTTACTCGGCAAAAACGCTTGTTTTCTTTCATGTGGGATGGGGCATGAACACGAGAAGGAAATAGGGATCCTGTCAGCAGTCGGCAGAATTCCGTCTGGTCACTACCAAGCAGGTTATGTATGCATTCTAAACCCCACTGTTTTATTTCGCAAAATTAAAAGCAAGGCCACAACAATGAAAAGGAAATTATGTTTGTGTCTCTCTATGTGTGTGTATTTTCAAGCCTAAAAATAAACCTCCAAGTCTCTTTCACCACGAAGATTTCGAGACCTTCCCAAACGCGAGAAAGTTTTTTCTTTCTTTGCTTTCTCCTGCCATAAACCGTGGAAGTTACTCAGTTGAAGAAGCCCTCCCCTTCTCTCCTGACACATCCACTCCTTAATTTTTTTTCTCAACCGAAGGCAAGAGCCCACCCCCAGGGTCCTTCCTCGGGAAATGAGTCCCACTAAATTCAACGTGGCTTACTTCCCAGGAAGAGCGCGGAGGATTGAGGCACTACTGCTCGAATCGGCTTTCCCCGCCTCTGCAATCCGGAGGCGCAGAAGACCTTTCTAAACGCGCATTCTCACGAGGAGCGAGGGAGGGTTGTTGCGGCGAGCTCAGCCGAGCACATTCCCCCCCCTCCACCAACCTACGAGTCACCTGCCTCGATTAGCATAGTGACCACGTGATGACTTCAAACCTCCTTCAGCTGGCGGCGACGGCGCGCCTTTTTGGAGCGAGCGAGAACGTCGGCGAGTGGCGGGCACCGACGGATGCAATAGGCACCTCCTTGTTCCGCCTCTCGGTCCCATTGCAAAATGCTCTCCCACCCGCCACCAGCGGGGATTCTTCCGTTCCCTGCCTGTAATCCTTGCGCCCCAGCCTCCCACCACGGTTGCCTGGAAGAAGCAGATTTCTGACGGGACAGAGCGAGCAGAGCGGCGCTTGGCTCTGTCATTCAGGGGGACTAGGCAAGGGGCAAGGGCCGCTATAGCCTCGCCACCACCCGCTCGACATTCTCCTTGGCCCGAGGTTTTTGCTCCGCTGTTGTCTTAGGGCCAGGTACAATGGCAGTGGGATGCGAGGAAGAGTCCACCGAATTTAGCTGGAAATGGCTGGAGAGCAAAGGAAGAGCGGAGGAGAGCGCCCTCCCTTTTCCCGGCCTCGCTTGCGCTGTGAAGGGAGTTTCTCTCCATTGTTCGCCGGGAGGGGGCTCGTACGGAATCTGCGCGGAGAACATGGGCAGGCTCAGAGAAAAAGTAGGGGGTGTCTCATTAAACCAAAACCAAGCCAGATTATTCGAGACCGCAGAAGTATTCCCGCTCCAGCCACCTCCCTCCCGGCCCTTTCTTCGCCAACGTGCCAAATGGGGGGATCAGGCGGCAGTGCCAGCGGCGAGCCAAAGCCGGGCCGGCCTAGCTTTACGGAGGCGGCGGATGGCGCCGGAGGAAGGGGCTGACTTGTCTCTCTTGCGCCTGGTTTAGTTTGGCTCAAACTTTCTGACAGGCGACCTAA
The DNA here is from genome assembly GCA_017656035.1 of Myanophis thanlyinensis. NCBI lineage: Eukaryota > Metazoa > Chordata > Lepidosauria > Squamata > Homalopsidae > Myanophis > Myanophis thanlyinensis. The sequence goes on from JAEANM010001894.1 coordinate 6,581, forward strand.
TTATGAAATCCCGCCCTCTTGCTCACATCACCCCAAAGGGGAAGGGGGAGAATCGCAAACCGCGAGTGAAGTGACGGTCTGTCTTTTATTGTTTCAGGAGTGCACAAGGCAAAACCGGAGTGGGGGTGGGGAAACCTCCTTTTCTCCGACTCCTGCAGATCCTCACGGTCCTCTCGCCGACATTCAGGGAAGCGGCAGCCGGGTCTTCTGTGCCCTTTCCCGCTTTCTGCTCCGTCTTCCTCTTTTCAGTTCGACTTTCCCCGGTCCTTTCCCCCGTTTTAATAGACCCCATCCAACGGACACCTCCGGTCTACGAAGGCTCCATCCCCTCGTCTGCACAAGGCAGGCGCCGCTTCCACCGAACTTCGAAGGCGGCACGAACAGGATTAGCGAACTCTGGCAGAGCGCAGGGCACGGTTCATGCCCGCCCCTCTCAGCCCGCCCCGCCACCACAGGCCAGCGTTGTGCACTCCGAAACCGATCCCTGATATTTATGGAGCGGCCGGGAGGAAAAGAGGGAAGAGGGTAGAAGCGAACACGAATGGAATAGCGTAGCGCAGGCCCCAAAGGACAGGAAACTCTAGGGAGCCCCCAAACTTCCAGCAAGGCTCTCTTCCCCAACCTCCCGCGTGCCTCTCTCGCTCTCCCCCTCCCTCTCTCCCTCTCTCCCTCCCTCTCTCTGCCCCCTCCTCTCCGTTAAAGTGCACTGCTCCAGCCTGGAAGTGTTGCAAATCCGGCGGCACAGAAGGTGGCATTTCTCCAGTCTTGGGAGGCCAATCTCCTTCCAAACCAAGCAGCCGCTCCAGTAAAACACGATCCAAGCGGGGAGGGAAGCTCGGCAAGCCTAGACACGGCCAGCTCGGTGTCGCGGTGCCTGCTTTCCCGCCTGCCTCTTCAGCGCCGGGCGAAGTTCTGGGGTCTTTGGGGGTCGCGCTTGCCCAAGTCGCTCCCGCTTGCACCTCCACGGACTCTGCCGCCGCCTCCCTTCCGCTCCCTCGCTCGCTCTTCGGTTTCGGGCCCTTGCTGGGCTCCACGTGGTGGTTCTTTCGCCGCTGTCTCACCCGCCGCCTCCTGCTCCGTTGCTGCCGCAGCAAGAAGCTGAAGGGTTTGCGGAGAGAGGATTTCGCTGTCCTCCACCCCTGGCGGTGCTTTGCTTTTCGCTTTTATTATTTTTCTTTTTTAACCCTGAGGAAAAATACATATGTATTTATGTACGTGTATATACATATGGGATTCTGACGGTTGCCCAAAATCTCTTCACCGTCATGGTACGTGCCGTGGAAATCAATAATTTCCTCTCTTATTAATACTTTCCCTCCAAAGCAGCGACGGACAATCGCGCCTTTGTGCTCGGCCCGCCAGAGCTGCCGCCGCCGCCGCCTCCTACTCCAGCGGTTTCGACTTTGAAAAGTAATAAGCAAAACGAGCAGCTCAGTCGGGGTAGCCTCTAAGATGACGACGTGGGCTTTAATTAATGTCTTAATTGTGGTGGTGACAGAGGAGGGGGAGGAGAGGAGGAGGAGGAGGAGGTGGTAGCCGTGGAAAGGTGTGAGAGTCGAGCGGCCGGGTCGGGAAGCTGCCGTGCTCTCGGTTGGTCGGGCGCTGCTCTTCCAGCGAGCGGGAAAAAGAGAACGGGTTGGGAAGGGGGTTGGATCCAGGAGAGCCCCCTCTTAGCACAGCCACGATCCCGACCGGCTCCAGGCATACCAGCGAGCTAAGCGTAAAGATTTCGCCACCCCACATGCCCCGGGTCTCGTCTGCCGCAGATCGGGTCCGTTTAAGCACTCCTTGGGCGCCCTGCCTACTTTGCCTTTTCCCATTTCCCTTCCCGACTTCTTCCCCAACCCGAGGACCGCGCTTTCTTCTAACCCCCCCCCCAGCCCCCGGGAACATTTCCCCTTGGTTCAGTGTTCCGCGGCAGTTACACCCCATCTTTGCGAAAAGAAACCTCAGTGCTCCTAGAAGTTTCCTTACTCAGAGTAGGCATGTGCCGGGAGGCGCACCCATCCTCCCGTAATTATTTATTGTATATGCAACACCACACAGCAATTGAAAAACCAAAGTCCCTGCCTGAAGGAGCTTACAATTTCTCTCCAGCCGGCCCAAGGGAAGGACCGGGGCCTCCCCGGGAGAGTGTTTCTGTAAGAAAAGATACGAAGAGCCCCCTCGACCCAGAACGCTGTAGGATTTCTGACAATAGATTTAAATGAGGCAGAGGCGGACAGTTAACTTTCTTGAACCCGCGAACAGGCGCCCTTTTGGAATTGGGCGCTGTGCGGCCCGAAGATCTTGCGATTTTTGGTCTGGTTGTGCCAGAAAATGAGGCAGCCTCAGGAGCGGGGAGATAACCAATTCCGGAACTGTCTCCTGGGGCAAATCGAAGGTTTGACTTCTAATCATTTGCGCGACTCTTTGCGCCGAATGAAAAGTAAAGAGGTCTTTAAATAAAATGGAAGCGGGGTGGGCGGGGAGAGAAAACAGACGGCCGCGCTGCACCTTGGAGCTTTTAAGAGAAGTGTGTGTGTGTGTGTTTATGTTTATTTAACGAGATCCGCCAAGAATCGACGCATCTCGAAAAAGGAAGGGGTTCCCTAATGAGACGCAGTTACAGGCAGGGAGAATTTCTTGCGCTCCAAGCGATGAACGGAAAGCTGAAAGCGCCATCGCTGGTACTGGAGAACCGAGTGCCACACTTCTCATTACGAAGGGGCTTTTCTTGATTCTCCAGACGGGCGGCTGGTTCCTTTTAATCTACAGAAGAGAGCCTGAGAACTGGTTTGGTTGTAGCTGGTTTGGAGGGGAGCTTGAGAGAGAGGTGTCTTAACGCAGCCAGCCGTGTGTTGTAACTTCTTTTCCCTTAACGATTCTATTCCACCCAAAGACGCAAGCTGGTGAGAGGTGGCTCCAAACTGGCTCTGCTTCCTGGAGAAAAGTGGGGAGGCCTGACCGCGAGGACAGCTGAATTAAAATCTTCCTTATTCCCTCTTTGAAAGCGGAAAAATAAATTGCTTCTCCCTGATTCTGACTGAGAAACTCAGCCAGGCTGCTAGGCTCCTTGGAGAGAGTCATCGGGCCTGTGAAAGGTGGGGTGGGAGGATGTTTCATGGAGTTGACAGAATGCTTCTAGCAAATACTCCTGGGTGTTTTGTGGTATTCTGTGTCAATTAAAAGCAGGCAAAACATCCCCCCAAATGAAAAAACATTAGCCTACCTTCTGCTAAAACTCTCTCTTTTGTTGCCCTACTTCATGAAGTCTCTGGGCCAGGCAAGCTGGAAGGAGCTCATATGCTCGGCACAGGCCTACAAACCCAGAAGAGCAAGAATATTTTTCAGCCTTTGTGCTGGGATTCATTGTGTTGAAATTCTGATTGCAAAATTCATTTGTTTGCCTTTCTCATCTTATTTCTGAAGAAATGTTCTCCCTGGCTAGTAGTGTTCAGGAAGTCACTTTCATAAGATGAAAAACAATGGGGCCATGCTCTAAATGGTGGCTTTCTGTTTGGTATGTGAAAAATGTCACAGGCAGCATGAGGTCACCTTCACCTTAAAGATGGAAAGCATGTGGAAATGACCAAGCCATAGCCTTTTCCACTATGAATAGTTAGCATTTTTGGTAGCAGATTAAAAGATTATGCAGGAGGAAACTAAATATCCTGGGAGAAAAATGGTGCTCGTTTGAATGAGTGAGTAAATGCAGCACCTGATCTTACCAATTTTACCAGTGGAACAAGATTGTAAAAATCTCTCCTATTTGAGTAGGAAAACTGATTTGCTGCTTTTTGGTTAGGTTACCTGAGCAATAGGTGAAGCTTGCAAAATAACAGCAAAGTGAATCTCATTGTTGTATGAAATGCCCTTGTAAGCTAGAGCAGTTGAATGATCAGATTATTTTATTATTGTTAATCATATCCCATAGTTATAGACTTGGATACTGACTGCAAACAAGAACTTCTGCATTCCCACAGTACAGCATCATTTCCATTATTAATATCAACATTCTGATCTATTAATGATTATTGGTAGTTAAACAGTGCAGACTATTTGCTAGTAAAAATACTGCCAACAAAATGTAGTTCAAATATAATGTGTGAATTGCAGAAGGACTTGTTCTACAGCAGTTGGTGCAAAAATAAGACATTTACTCATTTTGATGATGAATGTCAGTAAATGTGAAATGACAGCAGACTTGCTATGGAATTTGATTTACGTTTTTCAAATAAACCTTCTATGTGAAATCTGATTTGTCCTACAAGCTTTTAAACCTCAGCAGAGTTTAGTTGGATGTTTTTTTAAAAAAAGAATGAAAAATAATATCACTGTAAGACAATGCCAAAAGAGGAGCCACTATCACTTCATTCAAGGTTAGATGGAATTTTCAGACTGATTCTATAGGGAATATTAACTTTTGGTTTCTGCTGAATCAAAGTTCAACCAAAATCAGTGGGACAGGGCATAGTATAATGTGCTCAATTTTAATTATGGCCTGTATTGTGAACTTAAAGTGAACCATGTTGTGCTGAGAATTTGCACGCGCATCATACTGGGAGACTGGAAAGAGTTTGGATAGTATAGTGCTGTCTCTTTGGAAGAAAGGGGTGATAGATTATCTGTGGATGATTGTGTTGGATAAGAGAAAGGATATGAAGTGATTCTATGATAGGGATAGGTAACCTGGTGTTCTGATAGTCTAGATAGTTCAGCATCACCTTTGATTACTGCTGGGGCTTATGGAATTGTGCAACACTGGGGGAGTAGCAGACTGCTCCCTCACCCCAAAATTCATTGATATGTTGATACTCACTTAATTTTGTATGCAATATTTCTACTATCTGCAGACTAACAAAAAGCACTGATAGGTTTTGTTTTAACTGGAAAATAGACTGTTTACATCCAAAAATGCTCATCTTTTCATGGAAATCATATGGTCTTCTTGTGTTGATAGAAAGTAATTGGGGATAATTTTGAGAAGAAAAAAATGATAGAGAAGAATTGAACAGTCCCATCTCTGCTTCTAATCATGCTGTGGCCTTCAGTTCTTGGATTTCATTAAAAAATGTGACTACCTGCAGCTATTCCACAGACTTAGTTGGGCCTACTTTTGAAGTTGATGAGCTCTTTTATTTATTCATTTTCTCTTTACATACATAAGTGCTTAGTGAATAGAGTATTGTCTGGATCAATTTGCTTACATAATACTTTGGTGCTGTTGTTTTAATTTGTTACTGTTAGTGCAGTGTTCTGCAGTTCACACACAAGACTTACTTGAAGTTCAGGAATAATCATTGCCTGATGTCTAACTAGCAACATATTTGTGTACACTTTTCATTTCAACTTGCTGGTAAGCAAGACAGCCAGAACGGTCTGGGAAAAAGACAGTACTTTGAATTGAAACCTGCAAATGAATGTTTATTTCTGCAGATTAGCTGAATGCTTCTTTACAAAAAAAGACACCATGGCGAAGAGCAGAAGAAAAGGGGTTAGAGATGCAGATTGTTCAGAGGCCTGGCAGAGTTCAGAATCTCTCTTCAAGAAGGGGCTAGATTAGGTTTTGCCAGCTGCAACAGCAGCTGCTCTGGTCCTGAGGAAGCATGCAAAGCACTGCAGTTACTCAGTCCTGTTTTACACAAAGTCATAATTAAGATTCATCAGGTTTAATGGACTTATTTCTAAGTCAGTGTGGATCTCATGGTGAGTGCTGGGGGGTTGGAGCCTGAGTTAAATAGTTTTCTTGAAGCCAATTTTTTAAATTTAAAAACAGAATATGTATACAGTTAAGGGCAGGTTCTAAAGAAAGAAACACTTTGCCTTCCTATAGGACATATGCAGACTGTTGCCAATTCCAGGGCAAGAAGGATGCCCCTCCACCTCTATAAATCACAAAAGTTTATTTTTTATTCCACTCCTCTTTGGCAAAAAAATAGTTTTTTGTGTACACTCCAATTCAAGGATGTAAGTATGAAACAGACTCCAAAAATGGTATAGAAAAGTTGGACATAAATTGGGTTTAAGAAATAAGAAGGTAAAGTTATCATTTTCTTTTAATCTTTATAGAAAGATGAGCAGAATGATTAGTGACTGCATAATACAAACCAAAGAAAAGAAGAATTATGGATGCGGTTTTAGGTATTAATGGTTTCAAATGGACCACAGTCAAATGAAGATTACTAAGCACTCTTAGCAGGGGGACACTTTCACTTAACAAAAAAGTGTAGGTTATATCTCATGAAATAGAGGGGTCATGGAGGTTACATTAAAAAAAATTACATGCAAACTCACTATTGTCCATCAAAGCTCATGATTCAATAAATTAGGAAGACTGTACTGGGTGTAGTTCACCCAAAACCTATGGAGTGAATAGTTTGCATTACCCAGTTACCCTACCTGCTTCCACTTTTATCACTCACCACTGTTGATGGGAATTCTTTTGCCAACATAAGGTACACCCAAAAAAGAATCCTAAAAATGATTGAAAGGATTAGGATCAGGATGACCATTAGTACAATTAAATTTCTAAACTAAAACAAAGCTATTTTAAAAATTCTTTAACATATTTACTTCCACAAGTTCCTAACCAGATGGTTCTTAACTAGGTCCACTTTTCCTTGATCTAAGTGAACCTGCATTCCTGATTCAAGCATGTCAATTTTTCAAGCTTTTCAAGATTTCTGATCATGTTGCTCTCTATGTTTCCATCCACACTCCATATTATGTAGGTCCACTTTAATAATATAGTATGTTGCCTCCCACTTTTTTGAGCCAGAATGCCTAATTTCATGCTGAAACTCAACTGCAGTTTTGCTTCTATGGCTGTCATACTAGGTAGTTTCTGCATGTTGTGTGGCAATCTGTCCAGGCTAACTGGTTGCATGTAGCTCTGCTTAGTTCTTTTGTGCTGGCGGGTCAGCAGGACTGTTTTCTGGGTCCAGTGTTGACCATGGCCATTGTCCTTGTCCCTTGTTATCAGTACTTATTTGGGGCCTATGGAATATGTGTCAATAGAGAAGAGAAAGACACTGACAATACTCAAGAATAAATTGCTTGGTAAGTCAGATGCCTATCAAGCCTACTAATTTGTCATGGTACAAATAATAACTATTAAACATTATTTCCTCTGATAGAAGTTGCATGCCATTTTGGATAACTTGCTAGCAAATGTTGCTTTCTTAGCATAATTTTGAATGGTTTTAAAATAAAGTAGTTGAAGAATTCTTTTGTGCTGTGTTTTTGTCATCTGACTGTTTAATATCGGTACTTTTTATGTGGGGCTTCATTTGTCATTGTGATTAAGTTTATATTTGTGTATTTGATTTTGTTAACACAAAAAAATATTAAGTATCAGGGCTTTTTCCTTTCCCGGGGGAGAGAGAGCAGACAGGTAGATGCAACAGAAGAGTGGGATCAAGGTGCTGAGATGGTGGGGAGGATTTAATGAAAGAAAATAATTGTTCTAAAAGGAAAATAATCATAAAAAACAATTGGATCAAAATCAGCTTGGTTCCTATGAAACAATCTAGCATGCTTGTTTGCTATCCATTTTCAGAACTGAATTTTTTGAAAGCACTTTTACTTGCTGTGCATAAGACTCTTCAAAAGACTTGCAGAGACCTGGATATTTAACACAGTAGAAAACCTCACCCCCTCCCACATCTCTTGGCAATATTTTAGCAACCAGCAGTTTGGAGAATACCAGCGACTTTTTTGCGTAGCAGCTTCTAGACAGAAAGAGCTTCTAGCAAACCCAGTCTTTGTTTTTTAACCATAAGAGTCTGCTGCTGCTGGGGCTGTTGGTGGTGGGAAAAAAGCTTTGGGGAAAAAAGGAGTCTTGGCTCTGGTAAGAGAAAGTAGTTGATTTTCTATTTATTTATTTATTTATTTTTAAGTAAACCAACATTATGAATTTTGGAATTGATTCATGGCAGCAAAAAGTATTACTTCTACTTCATAGGAGAGAAAATGCTAATATTTTAAATAAGAAATAGTCTCTATTATTTTGAAAGTGTGAATAAAGTGAGTATGTGTGTGCATAGGCAAGGGTATATTTATTAATAAAATACTTTAATCTTATGGTTATAGATTTGTATAGCATACTTGTAATGTTTTCATTACCATTTCCCTTTTTTAAATTTGAATATTTGAAGAACTGCAAATAGATTTTTACAAAACAACTGATTTGTTCATTTCATAGTGTAAATTCTGGTTTATGTGGAGGACTTTGTTTTTAAGGATAGTATTCTAGATTTATTTTAGCTATAGAATATTGCACTCTGTTTCCAAACATCTCTCTTTTCTTCTCTACTTGCATGCATAACTCTTTCTGACCAAGTATTTTGGTTTAGAATTATTCTCTCTACTGCTCTCTCTACTTTGGAAACAAAAGTTTTATAAAAAAAAAAGGGGGGGGAGAGAAAGAATCATTGCATTAAGAATACACAAAAGCCTAGAAAACCTGAAACTGAAGGGCACAATCCACCAAGAATTTTTCTTCTTCCAGTTATGTGAAAATAAAGGAGCAATTCGAAAGCATATTGCATTTCATGGCAGGCGTGGAAGAACTTGTGTATAAGACTTTTAAGGATTAGAAAAGCAATTTGCTCATTTTAGGCAAGAGAGAGTCTACTAATAGCAAATATTGACGCTAGCACAAGTCATGGGTTGAAATATTGAAAAGTCATAAATTAGATACCTTAGCCATATTTCATCACAGTTGCAGTTGTTTAGAGCACAGGGAGACATCAAGCTTGCTGGAATGTGAATACTGAAGTTCTTAATGCTTACAAAATTATCCAGTTAATAATTTATATGGCAAGGAAATGAACAATTATTCTGAAAAAAAGCCCCAGAAATTTTATTGATATGAAAGATCTTGGAAATATTTGGATGGATATAGATAGGATGTGACTGCCATTGACCATGAGATTTTTCACTAGGGCAAAAATTATGTTTTGGGCAAATGTAAGAACAAAAACTACGGGTATGGAGATCTTGTAATAAACTTGTATTCTTTGGTTTATTTTTAAAAGTCTTACTTTTGGAGAATGGAAACATCTATTACTAGCCGAGTGATTTTTTAAAAAAAAACAACTGAATTTAAATTAAAAAAACTAATGAATGCTATTATTTTAAAATATTTTTGGATTCACTAAATAGGATCTGTTAGTCTAGAACTCAGTCAGAGATTGGGGTGTATGTGGGTGATGGGTGGGTAATGAAAGGAAGAATAATGATTTCAGCAAACCCAATCTTTTAAACATAATCAGCAAGTATTGTTCAAAAAGTATTTGGATGACGAGGTCTTATAACATATTAGGCCAACTGCCATATTTCAATTGAAGCTCATAATAATAGAGATAGGCCCATTTCTTCTTCTTGAGTGCTATAGTTTTACTTCATGGTTAAATGGTTGTTTCTGTTCTCTGTTACAAGCAAAAGGCAGGTGAGTGGTGTAAATATCAGCCTGAAAGGCAGGGAAGGAAGAAGAAATGAAACTGCATAATTTTCAATTAGGAGGATCTTCCAAAAATGAAGGATGGACTTGTAAACATAGGCCAGTGCTAAAGAAAGTACTATGGGTCAGTTTTAGCATTTTTCTATTCTGCTATTTTTACTGAGTTCAACATTCTGATTCTCACATAGTAAGCTAACGTTTGAACAGAGATGTTTTAGTAGCCGGCATGCTAACTAATTATAATTTAATTATAAATGTATAGATTGATTATAAAAGTAAATTCTGAAAGCAGTTGAGGCCTTATTAACAAAATGAAATTTAAATGTACTTTTTAATACAGTATGAAGAACATTTATTTTAAACTCAGGCAAGGTGTCAGCAGTTAGACTCAAAACTGACCTTACAAAAACTTGCATTGATCATAATCCTGGCAACTCAAATGTTTTGAATTTTTTAACTTCTACAGGGGAGGTTTAAAGCAGTGGTGATCTCCTTCTCACCATATGAAGATATTTAACTGGATGGATAATGCATATATCTTAAAAGTCTTTGGCCAAAGGCTGAATCCAAATACCTGTCTTCATTTTTTTCCAAAAATTCTATGAATTGTAATTGAGCCTATTTGAATAAATTTATGGGAGACTTTACAGCAGCTGAGTTATGTTGCGAATTTGTATATGTCATTCATACACACACACACACACACACACATCAAATAGTGAAATTTATTTCATTAGTTTAAAAAAACAAAGTATAATTAGGACAATAAACAGAACAAAGATAATACTTTTAGGGAAATATTGTTTCAAATCCACTTAAGGGTGTATTGTTCACATAGAACATTACAATATACAGTAACTCCACTTTGTGCACATAAATGAAATCCTGTAAAATGTAGAAAATAACCAAATGAAGTAAAACCTCCTGCAACCATCAATTTGCAATCTCTCTGTTTGCCTTAACCATCGTGGAGGCATCCCTAATAATTAATCTAGAATATTCACTGTAATGTCAAGAACTTCCTCAATAAAATCAGCAGAACAAGCTGTAATGAAGTGTGGGCATAAATCTATTGATTTTAACCTGACATCTGCAGTTTGCATCTTTAATGTGTGTGTCTTTTGTTATTTTAAAGGTAGAGATTGAGTG
>JAEANM010001895.1:0-26080 GCA_017656035.1 Myanophis thanlyinensis
TCTGTTTGTATCTTTGTCCATTGTAGATGAAGTATGTGTTGGTTAGGCAGTGGTTGGTCAGATCTAGGATGTGTTTGAGGGGGTTGTATTTGTTTTGGATAGCTGTCAAGGCTTCTTCGATGGGTACTTGAGTGAAGAGGGATATGACATCAAAACTCACGAGTAGATCGCTGGGTTGTAGGTTTTGTTTATTATTTCTATGAAGTGGAAGGAGTTTTGTTCATGTGAGGTGATGGATTCTGTGTAGGGCTGGAGTTGTTCGATGAGAAATTTGGATATCTCCACAACAAAACTCACAAGGCCATCACACAGCCCATTATACCAACATTATCTCCATCTACCAATCAAGAGGCAGCAGCGCAGCCAACCAGCCCAGCACACCATGCCCCCTGCCCCCAGCAGTATTTATAGAAAGACAGCAGCTCCAGTCACACACTGCTTGCACTAGCACAAATCAGAAGGCACCAGCCTGAAGATGGCGAGTGGGACCTCGCTGAAACGTTGCGAAGATACTCTCAGACTTGCACAGGAAAAGACCCGAACACACCTAGATCTGCATACCTGTACCCTTATGGTGATATAACAATTTAGATTAAACATATTGTTTTACATAATGAAATGTTGAAAGTGCAGGGCCCAGAATTTAAGTGTATAGTCACTCTGTATTAACTACAGTTTGACAGTGAACTACTGATTAGATGACTGGTTTCATACAATATTAAGAGTCATCACTGTATCCATCTAATTGCTATCACAGTATCCAGCCAATGCTTCTCTAACTACTGAACCAGAATGTCATGGAGAATTCTGTGAAATGCTTTGCTCAAGTCAAAATATATGTCAATATCATTCCCGTGGTCTACCAAAAAAGTGATGAAGCCGGACTTCAAAATTGTTTTCACAAAATCATGTGGAATTTTGATAATTACTGTATGATTTTCTACCTTCTTACAGACTTTTTTTTTTGCTTAAGAATTTCCATGATTTAATTTTGTCTCCTATGTCTTCTTTTCCCAAACTGTTTTACTATTATCAAACACATAACTGTGGGCGAGCATTTTGTCAAATAACAATTAATAATAAGAATACTAGTAATGATTTTTGTACTTATTAGAATTTACATTTTGTTCCCCATTTTTTCACATCTTTGTGAAGCCGTTGAAAAAGATTACTAAGAAATTTTGCATATTTTAAAGCAACTGTTTTCTGAGCCTTCAGAGCTTTCTTCGTAGCTGATATGCAATTCTGGGAGAAGATATCTGTCGTTTAAAATAATATTGTCAATATTGACATGATCTGTACATGTCTGCATGCTCTCTGAAGCACATATTGAATCTGGATTTCTACACAGACATAGCATCTCAGTGATACTCACATAAAATGTAATTTAAAAAGGATGGTGATTGTGACAATGCAAGAGAAACCCATGGGTGAAATTCATACAGTTCAGATTGGTTCTACAGAACCAGTAGGGCTGATTATGTGCAGTTCGGAAAACTGGTAAAATGCGTCACTGATTGGCCCCCCTCCCCCTCACTCCTTTTCATGCCTCGCCTGCCTGGAGTCATGCCCGAGGCATAGGTGCTGCTGCTGGTTCCCTTTCTTGCCTTGACCACCCAGCCCAGCAGATCTCTTCCCAGTGAGTCTTCCTTCATTTCTATCCTAGCTACCTTCCCTGTGCCCCAGCCAAGGTATCTTTTCCCAAGGTATTTCCCTCGCATGGGCTCTCCTTTGCAGAGCTGATTCTAGCACTTTAAAATCTGGGCTGGTGGGGGGCAAGAGAATAGCCAGCATGAGGGAAAGAGGCTTTTCCTTTTTTCCCAAGGTATTTCTTCTCTTCCCCCTTCTATTGTCTTTGTGAGCAGAAGAGTTTTCCCCTCCCATCACCTCCCAGATACCCTCGCTATCCCCAAATTCCCCAAGCATTTCTTTGCCTACCTTATTCCCACCTCTGTCGCATTTCTTCTTCTAGCCATCATGTGCAGCAGGGAAAGAAAAAAGTTTGGGACTAAAAAAAAGTTCAATCAATCAATTCCAGCTTCTAAGGAAAGAAAAAGATCTTGCAAATTTTGAATTGTTTGATTGAATTTTTCTTTTTAGCCCCACACAATTGTTTCTTTCCCTGCTGCATATGATGGCATGGTGAGAATGCAAAGGAGATGGAAACCTGAGCAAAGAAGTGCTTGGAAGAAGCGAGGGCATCTGGGTGGGGGTAGGTGGAGAAAGCTCCGTGGTGCGGGGCTGCCTGCAATGATGAAATGGAGGAAATGGAGTGGCTGATGCGAGGTAAGGAGGAACAAAACAGCCCCATCGCATTGCAGCCTCTCCTGCTGTTTGCTCTCCAAGCTGCTGCTGCTGCCACCACCACCCCACCTCTCTCGCGAAGCTGCTACTGCTGCCATCCCATTTGCAAAGCCACCACACCTGCCGCTTTCATCCCTCCCATCCCTTTTGAAAAGCCGTCGCCACCATCCTGTTTGCAAAGCCACCGCCACCACAGCGAGTAACCCCAGATGGGACACCCTAGGTGGAGGAGAGGGTGAGTGGGCAGCAGCTGAGAGCAGGGCCCAAAAGGAGGCCAAGCCTTGCCATGTTGTCCCCGAGGTGGCCCTTCAGACAAACAGGCAACCTCAACCGGAAGGCTCCAAAATTAAATGGGAAAAGCAGCATACCGCAGCAGATCTCCCTCCTGCAGTATGCTGCTTTTCCCGTTTAATTTTGGAGCCTTCCAGTTGAGGGTAGCCTGCCACATCCAGGTCCAGTGGCACCTCTATCCCCGAGCAGCAATCCCTGTCACTGCATGAATCAGCCAGCCTGCCTAGCCTGAGCCCATCGGGCGCTCCTGGCAACCACGAGCGAAGGAATGATTGCCTCCCAGCCACCCTGTGTCCTCTGGAACAGCAGCAGAAGCATGCTCCCTTCTTCCCAGAAACACTATAAAGCATCCACAGCCTTGTGTTGTGCTACCCGGCTGCCTCGGGAGCAAGGGTAAATAAAAATACCAGCTGGCAGGCCAAAGCATCGCTTGCTTTGCTCTCCCAAATCCTGCCTCCATTCTGGCAAATTTCACTGCATTTTCCCTTGCCGTGGGGCCCTCCTGATCTTTGAGACTGCAGCAGGTCCCTAAATGAGAAAGAAGGGAGATGAAGAGCTGGGAAGAGAAAAGACAGTGGAGATGGGAGAGCAAAGCAAGTGAGTGAACCTTCTGCCTGCCCTCTTTACTCCCCCTTGCTCCTGAAGCAGCCATCTGGAATGGCAGCGGCAGCACATGCGGCTGTCTTTTCTCTTGCCCTGTGAGCTTTGAGACTGCAGCTCCCTAAAGGTAATTGTGCTGTGGCTGCACTGAGGGAGGGGGTGGGGCAGGTGGGCCAAAGCAGCAGTAATAAATACCAAAGCCTTAGTGTGCAGGAGCAAAGCGCAACTTGCCTTTGCACTGCCCATTCTGCCGGGGTCAGTTCTAGCTTTGCTGTGCATCACAGCTAGGAATCTCAAATAAAGCCAAAAATGAATGCTTGTGTTGTAGCCAATCTGGGCACTAGAGAGGCAGCAGAGTCCCTGCAAACTCCATTGTTTTCCTAGGTGCCCAGCTAAAGTTTCACTCGCTGAGGCACCAGGAGTCCTGACGATGGGATGGGGTCCTCCAAGCACTTAGCTTGGCCTTCTATTAGTTCCAGCCCCTCCCTCCATCTTCCTGGCACCTCAGCAAAACTTTGGCCGGACCGATCTAGAACCCAAGCCGCAAATGTTCATTCTTGGCTTGGAGATTCCTAGTGCAATGGGCAGCAAAGCTAGATTGTAGCAAAGCTAGAAAAGTTTGGCAGCCAGGTCGTCGCAAGCAAGCCTCTCTCTTCAGAGCAGCTGTGGGGAGGAGGTAAACTTGCAGGGAGTTGGAAGGGGCAGGGGGTGGCTGTCTTATTTACACCATGCATTGGAATTTCCCACGGTGGAGAGAAAGGTGATGAGGGTCCTTCCCAGTGGCCTAAAGCTTGTCCCCTTATTGGCACCCCTCCACCACTTGGATGGGCAGCAGGCAGCATCAAAGCATCTTAAAGGGACAGGCTGTTGCAGCCTTCTGAGCAGCTCTTCTGCGAAGAGCGTTAGAAAAGTTTGATGGCCAGGTCGTCTCTGCCTCAAACACAGAGCAAACACGTACACATCCCACAGCGCTGGGACCTTCTGCAAGGAGAGGACACATGGGCGAGTCCCTCTGGTTCCCTCGATGAGATGTGTGCATGTTTGATCTGTGTGTGTATGTTTGAGACAGAGGAAGAGATGACCTGGCCACCAAACTTTTCTAACTCACTTTGCAGCAGCTGCAGCAACCTGTCCCTTTAAGGTATTGTGATGCAGCCTGCTGTTCGTCCAGGTGGCGGGGGCGGGGGGTAGGATATAAAGAGAGACACAGAGAAAAAGAGAGAGAAGGGAGAGATGAGAAAGAAAAGAAAGAAAAAGGGAGACAGAGAAAGGAAGAAAAGGGATAGACAAAGAAAGAGGGAGGGATGGAAGGAAGGAAGAACCTGGAACTTTAAGAACTTTAAGGAACCTGGCTGCCAAACTTTTCTAACTCTCTTCACAGCCAAACTGCTTGGAAGGCTGCAACAGCCTGTCTCTTTAAGACACTTTGATGCAGCCTGCTGTCTGGCCAGGTTGGGGGTAGAGGCCTTAAAGGGACAGGCTTTAAGCTTCCAGCCATGGCCGCTTGTCAATTTTTTCTCGGGGAATTCCAACACATGGTGTAAACAAGCCATCTACCCCTGCCCCTTCCAACTCCCTGCAAGTTTACCTCCTCCCCACAGCTTCTCCAGAGAGAGAGGCTTGCTTGTGTGGAAGAGCGATCCAAGAGTGCCGCTAGCACAGTGTGTGTGCTGGAATGGACCTAGATTGTTGTGCTGTTTCAAAGAGTCTTATGAAGCCAGGGTTTGTGGTCCTTCCTTCCTCTCCTTTTTTCTCTCACTCCCTTCCTCCGTGTATGAATGTATGTATGGATGGATCTATCTATCCATCCATCCGTCCATCCACCATTCATCCTACTATATCTCATTCACTTTCTCCTCCCTCTTCCTCTCTCTGATGTCAAGTTGGCCATGCCCACCCAATCACATGCCCACCCAGTCATAAGACCACCAAGCCACGCCCACAAAACCTGTAATAAAAAATTTTGAATTTCACCACTGTAGAAACTCCATCTATTTTATGCCCAAGGCAATTCTGAGAGTTTAAGTCCACACATCTTAAGTGTCTATGGAGAGTCTTAAAAACGTATCTTTGGGACACATATTTTAAAGTTGCCAAGTTTGTAAAATATTGGACTAGATTATATGCCTATTATATTTATCCCCAGATGACATTGACACCCCACCAAAACTTACTGAGGCAAAGGACAAGGCATCTAAGAGCAGACAGAGCCTAGGTGATATTGTTCATTATTTAGGACACAGGACTATGCCACTGAGCTTGTTGTCTTTTGCCAGAGTGAGACCAAACACAAGTAATTTGCTCACAGAGAAATCTAAAGGAAGTTCTAGTACAGAATTAAGTTTTCCCATGCTTTTCAACTCACAGCTAAAATCCTTTTATTCATCTCTTCTTCTCTCTTTTTCTCTTTTATTGGACTCACAGAATCTTTCTCTAAAACCATTGCTGGTTTTCTGTGGAATCACAACATCACTGCTACTGCCATTGAGATGTCCTTCTGGGTTCAATATCACCCTACTTCTCTATCCCACCTCCACAATCTTCTTCTGTAAAGTTCCCATTCTTTTTATTCATTACAGATAATTATATTCTAAGATCATTCAGTACTTTAAGGGAGGTTTAAGCTTATCCAGTTCATGAATTTCTGATTCAAATTAGACCTTGTTTGTCTGCAGATCAGCTATATACTATGTATATAATGCTTAGAAAAGGAATCTACTGTATTTTTGCTTCTGAATCAAGACAGAGCTTTCTGAGAAATCCTCTGCCTTGGTGTAAATTGCATGACTTGTAAGGGTAATAGAGATTAATTCTGACTAAATCAACTAATTGATTCTTATTCAATCCTAGGAAATTGGATTAGGTCCCTTTTTGTTGCAAGCACCTACTGAACTCAGCCCTTAAATTGTCACAGTAGCCCCTTTTCATTCCCATCTCAGAACTCTTAATTATACTTTTGAGTGGTTGGATAAAAATGTAATGAGTTAATAAAATTTGTTTTGCATTTCCAGTGAAGAGACAATATTTACAGTTGCAAGATGCAATCTGGGTCAGTCACCAGGACTAGAGGTTACTCTTCCAAGCTTTTGGACTTGTTATGGAGCCCATCTTCAGGGAACTTCTCTTTACTGGGATATGTGCCTTGGGTTATTCTTTGAGAGTAGAATATGTACAATTATCTTTTTCCTGTACCTGGGGGTGCTGTATCTGATCTCATTGTCTTTTTTCTCCTACTGTGGGTGAACAGAGTAGATAGCTATTGTGAATGAACTTCATGAGCTCTAGAGTATTTTGAGGGTCCATACTTTTGAGTATGAGAAATGCTTATATGTATACACTTGGATGGTGCCCAAAGTTTCCATATTCTGTTAAGGCAAAATCTCCTAAACTCTGAGATGTACCTTCCTTGTAGAGTCCAGAGGAGATTTGAAGAGGTTTTTAGTTGCATAGGTAAAATAAATCTACCTTTCCCAACGTTTCATTGTATCATTGTTCATTTGTGTTCATTTTGGTGTGTACTTTAAGATTATACTAAAGGGGGGTGCAAAAAGTTTTAAAGCAAACAGAATGTCTGTCCTTCCATCCCCAAGAACAATAGTTTTGAAATTACTTAAAGAAGCTCTTCTAATTACCTTTGAGGTTTTATGACTATGTGTTTATGTGTGTACATATGTCAAAGAAATGCATTCAAATCCTTTTATATTGCTTGAGGACAATATATACAGTAAAAGGTTGCACTTATCTGGCTCATTTCAAACTTCATATTTCTTGGCCATCATTGGTCGATAATATGACTAATTTGTTAAGTAATGTACTTCTGGGAAAGTAGTGCAGCTTACTATGCTCAGATTTCATGCAACAATAAAACTAAGAAGTCCCAAATCTATAAAACAAACTAGAACAAAGGTCCTTTGGCTAAAAATATAGCATTGTCAATCAAACTTTAAAGACAGTCTGACTTATTTTGAAGTATCATACAGAAAAGATATGATAGCTCACCAATCAACATTCTTAACATTTGGATTATTGTGATGAGTCTTTAATGGTAAGTATCAAAATGTACTGTCCGAGTGATTACTCAGTAAGTGTAATTCTTTTTTAAAACTTTGGATAATAATGCTTCAAAATGGCAACACAACTGACAATTCCAGAAGCCAAATAATGAATTGAGACTTTCACATCACTTCAAGGGCGACACTTATAATTCATTATAATAATTAAACAGGGAAATTAATAAAACAACTACTGAAGTTAAACTCTGTCCAGAAATAGCTGCTTTTAGTAAACAGCTGAAGCTGTAGTACTCCAAGAGGTGATAAATTCCAATATAGAAAAAAGTGTTTCAGGTCACACATGGCCATAGGTTTTTCAGTTAAGGAAGTATTATGGAGGCCCTTCATCTTTTTTTGGTTTAGTTACATTTAAAAGTGTGGGAATAGTCTTGGTGGAAACTAATACAATGTCAGCAAAGATCTTTGAAGAATCTTACATTCAAGAATAGATTTAAGCAAATCTGCTCATCATTTCTGAAAGGTTTACTTAAAAGATTACGATGTTTCTCTGTACAAATGTTATACTTTTAAGAATGATTGAATTGGCATGTTTAAAATGTTTATATTTTTCCTTAAGATCACATATGTATTCATACACATATACAGGCATGAGTTGTTTTGTTTGTTTCTGTTTTTATTTGTCTTCCTTTTTAATTCTTCAGGTTTTTTGTCTTAATGTTTCTCTGTGCAGTTTGTTTTTTAAATTAGGAAGTTATGATAAGTTGTGAATTCATTTCCTTTCAAACTAGCAATTTTTCATAATGACAGAAGCAATTTATTTATTTACTTATTTGATTTATATAGACACCCAGCAAGCAAGTCTGGGTTGCTCACAATTGATATGTACCATATCAAACCAGTATACTATTAAAAATTGATGAACCATATCAGTGTAGTGGTTAAGGAGTTAGACTAGGAGTAGGGAGATTCTAGTCTAGCCTCAGCCATGGAAGCTGGCTGAGTTACTTTATGCTATCTATCTCCTTCAGCCAATCCTACTTCACAGAGTTATTATGTGGAAATAATAGGATACAACACAATATACAGCACCTTAAACTCCTGTACAAAAGGTGAGATACAAATCTAATAAATAAATAATAAATTTAACAAACAACTGAAAGAGAAGGAAATGACTTTTTAACACAGAAATTTCATTATTCCTTCTAAAACTTCAATTTTGCTAAATGATAATGATGTTTATCGCATCCCGGTAAAACAATTCAGAAATGATAATAGGTATCATCATTCAGATTTCTCAACAGTCAATGTCTGATTATTAGACACTGGAACAGCTTTCCTCCAGAAGTTATGGGTGTTCCATCACTAGAGGTTTCCAAGAAGAAATTGAACAAACGTTTGTCCTGAATGATATAGAATAGGGGTGTCAAACTCACAGTCTGCGGGCCTGTTGCATCATGCACTGGCCACACCCACACCCAGTTTAGCAAAGGGGGGAAGTCGTGATATGTCACATGATGAAAATGTGATATAATGAGTTTGACACCCGTGGTATAGAGTCTCCTCAAGCAGGGGTTGGACTAGACGACCTCCACGGTCCCTTCCAACTCTGTTATTCTATGTTGTATAATTACTTTTAACATCATCAGTGTAATGTAATTTGTACTCTTATTCTAAGAGAGCTGATAGAGAAACAGGTTCAGCAAAAACTGAACTGTTTGGAATAATACATTGATCCCAGCATAAATGTTTGTAGAGATTTTTGTTCCACTTATTTAGACGCATGTATTAACTTAAGGTAGGAACTTACACACACATATATAGCTTGTTGGGGATTGGGAAAATGATGTTCCATTTGATGAAGTCACTATATGATGAAGTGGACAATAGTCAATATCATTCTTTGTCAGTTTTCCACTCACAGATTACACACCTCTCTGTTGTAAAGACACTTCCAGAAAATATCTATCAGCAGTAATAGATATGAGAAGGAAAACAAGATTTTTGAACTACAGCTTCATCCTTTATTCAAAAATTCATGCAGATCATAATTTCCATGTTATATTTTAAAAACGAAATTGTCATGCATGGTTATTTTCATATTACAGTATGCTGGTTTCTGAAATGACTAATTTCAAAAGTAGGGCATGAAATCAATGCTTAGTCAGAAAGAGTACTGCTGCAAAAAAATTCCTTATTAAAGGTTCTAGAAATGTATTATTAATTAAACAATATGGGTGATTTTTCCTTGGTTGTTCAAATTTTTGATAGGCTACCAAAACATTATCTTGTAATGGCATTAAAAGAGGTTAGTTTTCAACCTGGTTGTCCAATTGTTTCTCTAGCTTTCTATGATTTGAATTGGAGATGAATTTGTTTGATTGCTTACCTACATGGTACCTTTTTGTCATTATATTCTAATGCTGACATTCTTGTCTTTATGTCTATGCATTCTTCAGCTTTGAGGATAACAGACCCTTCATCAAGTAAGAATGACCTGAATGACTGATAAATTCTATTTATCAGTGTGTTCTCATGAACTGGCTGTCAGATCAGTATTTAAAAATCATTACAGCTTCTGTCATTCATCTTTGAGAGAGGCAGAAGAGCAAACTGTGAGGGGAAAACTGTAAGGCCTAAAATTTTGTGCTGTATCTATCTTGATTGGCAATTACTTGGACAACTTATTCAATACTATTTATTATAGCTTTGAGATATCTTCTCCATTATATCCAGAACATTTATTGTGTTTATACTGGCTGATGCAGGTGATTGGCGGGATTCTTTTTAAATGCAGGAGTCCTAATGCTCTTTATTCAATGTGAAAAAAATGATCCTAAACTGACAACTTAAGATACACAGAAATAAATAATTAATCAGAAGTATTTAGATCACTTCTTTATATTTCTTGAAAACTGAAGACTTCTAATAAAACCCCTGTGTTTAGAACAGCTGAATGTTAAGAGACACAGCAAAGTATTAATTATGGGCCTTAGATAATATATGGTACCACCACCCCAAATCCTGCAATCAGTGGTATTATCTTTGCAAGTGCTGTTACTTTACAGTGGACTTTCAGTTTGTTCTTCTGGTGAAGAATCATTTTTGTTCATTTATTTTGTCTCATTCTCATCACTGTCATTCTTTTACAAGATTATGAGATGCAATCTATTACATTGGATTGTGATTACTATATAGAGTCCAAATCTTAATTATGTATAATTGTTAGCCAGTGTTAAAATATATCAGTTTATAACAAAATATTATCAGCTGCACCTTTTACATGCATCAGTTTTACACACAAACACACAACATGTAGAAAATCTTTCATAATGTACTTCCTGCTTGATATACATCTATTACTGATTTGATTATACACTTCCTAAATCAATCATCTGTCCTTCCTGCATTTAACAAAAGATTAAGAGGAAGATTTTCTACTATAGATTTTAGGAACAATAGCAGCCTCAAAGAAAAAAATATTTAAAAGAGTTGTTTAATTATAGTGCTTTTTGGTCGAGGGTGTGATGAAGAGCTATGAGAAGTTCTGGTGGGTCTTAATTCCTATAGCAGATTTTCCTCTTTGCAGGTGGTTGCCTCATTATGCCAGCAGAAGCATCTACCACTACCATTATTCCAGTGGTAGTTGGGTAAATGGGGTATGTTTATTTGGGACCATGGATTCTAGAAGTCAGTGGAAATGCTTAACCAAAAAAAAAGATTAATTAATGTGGAAAGTGCAGCAAAAAAGGAAAAAGCTACTTCCTCAGCTTCTAACTTGGCTGATCTAAACAGTCCTAGAAAAGTGTTCATTTCTCTGACAAGGATTTTTTCCCGATAGCATTGATGGGAGAAGATCCTTAAAATATAGATTGAGCTAACACTTATTTGAATTAACTCTGTTCCATTATTGCCCTTATATTTTGGAGGAAGAGCTAAAGTTGAAAGAAAATACTTATCTAACTTTGGAAAGTCCATTGTGGTTCCCTGGACACATTTCTTGGTCCTGCAAAACTTCCACCTCCATTTGACAGTTCATATGTATTTTTAGTTATATTTATTTTTAGGAAACTGGCATCTTACAAAGCCTATGGACAGATCTCCAATATTATCTTTATTTACCAGAATGCCTCAGGTTATGTATTACTTCGTTAGAACATATAAATGGGGAGTGAGGGTAGCATTGTCACCAGTTTGCCTTCTAAATGTATAAATGCTTTGAAAATAAGTGTGCCCACAGTCATTCGACAAGACCTCCCTGGAGTCTTCCTGTGAAGGGTCCCTCACATGCTCTTTAAATTCCACATTTTCTTACCAACACAAATATGTATGGAGTCTTGCTCCACATCGACTTCTAAATTCATAATATGGTTGTCATGTGCACTAGAAAATTCCTGATTCACAATTCATTTTCTTAGCAAATGTATTATATGGCTTAGCTGACCTTGTTCATACTTGTTCAAAAAGAGTTCCAAGATTGGATTTGGCTACTACTTAGAGAACAGACCAATAGGTCAAAGAGTAGTAACAGTAGCAAGATAACACTGTCAAGCATTTCTATACTGTTGCCAAGAAAGCTATAGGTACATGCCCATGGAGTCTCTCAGAGTTATTTTTATAAGCACTTCTTATCTCTTCTAAAAATTGACAAATAAAAAACCTATATGTTTTAGAAAAATAATCTTAAAATGAGATTACAGGAATCATTTTGTTGTATCATTATGTTCCATGCATTTTTAAAGGGAACTCTAAACAATAACATATCTTCATCATTACACCACATTCTCCTAATTTATTCTACTTAATTACAAATTATTATACTTGTTCATTCTTTTTATCCTACATTTATCCTTTTCAGTAATACATCAAAATCACTTTAGATGATCAGCCACCTCAATTCTTAGAATATATACACTACACTGTTGTTTTGCAGTAACTAAAACTCAGCTAATCAGATTATTACTTTAGTTCAATCATTGATCTGCCTTCAATAACATACTGTAAGGCATAGAAACACAGTTACATAAGATTAAAAAATGAATATGATATATAAATGGAATAAAGAAAGGTAAATTGAACATAGCAATAATAGGTGAAAACTTCTTAATTCAAATAAACCAGTTACATCTCTGAGGCTATTAGCAGTAAATCTTCAGTTAAGAAGTTTTAGGTTGGCCAAATAAGGTTGAGGTTGGCCAAATAAGAAACAGACAACACATGGATTCCCAGAAAGTTTAAATTATTTTTATACATCAACATAATCTTGAAAAACTGTTCAGGCTTCTCTATTTCCCTATTCATACTAAACAAACTAAGGTGAGGTTATTTTGAGTTTATTTTTCATACTTCTTTCTATTGCTAGACTGCGACAAACATTAGACAAGTTTTCTCCAAATCTCTCCATAATGCCTTCCTTTTTCTTTCCCCCTTAATGACTCTCCCATATCTTCCACAAAGTCAACTCTGTATTTTTTATAAGCAACCATCATAAATTATAACAAAAAACAGTTAAAAAGTTAAGTTATTGTTATGGTTAAACTTTAAACAATTTTAATCAAATCAAAATATCCCTACTGAGATCCTGCCAAATCTTTCTGGCTATTAAACAGAAGTTGACAATGTTAGAAGAGAATGCATCACTCTGGCCAGCTAAAAGATAATTGAGATAAAAACAATCAGGACAGCCTGGCTACGAGTTAATAAATTTACAACACAGATGTGTGTGAGCTTCTGTTTCAACAGCTTCTTAGAGTGACAAAATTATTCAGTATGTGAACGTTTTCTGGAATTGGCCTTCCAGAGACTATAGTTTGCAAGGCATTACATTGCATAAAATCCAATTATTTCATGGTTAATAAGAGTAGTATGGTGACAAAATGCAACATATTTATTGCTCCTTTCCCCCATTATGCACATTGGCAGTGGAGAACACATTATCAGTCATGTAGTCTAATATGTCACCAAGAAGGTAAAATATAAACAGTAGAAGTTATATCTAATTTCTAACAGGAGACCAGTTTGAAGGCTCATTCAAATATCCTCTCTAACTGCAACTGGAAAATGCCTTACTAATCATTCTCTAAGGACAGGACCCTGTGACAGAGCTTTAATCTCAACCCCAGAGTTAATCTGCAGTTTATCCATGCTATAAATGGGGGTTCCCAATAAAGCTGGAGAAAGCAGGAAGCCTCCATCCATCTCATGAAGGAGGTTTGATAGATGGCTAAGCCTGTGAGTCTAACCATTTGTCAAAACCCACATCCTCTGCTGAAGAAAGCATTAGGAAAAGCACCTGGTGATGTCATCAGGTAGTCCACGGATCACTTTCCTTTATTTATTCCTATTAAAGCTAAAGAGGCAGAAAGAGCTATACTGTTGAGACAAAACAAGTGAAGCTAGACTATTTTGTGCCATCTCATAGGCTGTTTATATACAGTATGCCTGAGAGTACCATGTAGCCAGGCAGCTTTGCCATTTATTTATTTATTTTATTTATTTTTTCAATTTATATACCACCCCTCTCCCAAAAAGGGACTCGGGGCAGTGTACAACCATCTAAAAACAATAAATTAGTAGCAATTTAAAAACCAATTAATAGATATACATCAATAGATATACTCAAGAGAAGCCTAGCTAGTAGTGCCTTAAGTCTGGTTTCCTGCATTAGACTTCATGATCTAAATTCTTCCTATTCTATGATTTTGTGAAGAGGAAAAAAATCCAAACTTGTTACTACAAGAACACAAATAATCAACAAACAAAATCATCTATTCAGGTTTAAACCTTTATGCACATATGATTAGTCTGGCTAAAATACATATGCTGTTGGAGGACTATGGCTGCTTCTTCATTGCTGCATAATGTGCAGCCCTTTGCCTGTTCTTTTCTATTAGAAATTCACATACCATCTAACTACTATTTTTTATATTCTATTTTTACAGAGAACATGACATGATCAGCTAATTGTACTATATTGTAAGGTTAAAGGTATTAACATAATCTTGCAAGTTTGAAAGTACAATTGTCACCCCATCTCTTCGCTGCCAAGATATTAGGGAAGATCTCTTCTGAACTCTAGCCTACCTACTATCTAGGTGTGGACTATGCTAGGCAGCATTTCTGGGCCCAATCCCCCAAGATCTATCCCATGCAAATTGTGCCTATTTTTGCTTTGATAAGATCAAGCTATATGACACTATTTCTCTATTTCTAATTGTTTTTTCTAACAGTCTCATTCACGCTTGTTATCTTGGTTGTGATTCTGACAAAGCTTGAAAACTATGGTGGTTATCAAAGTGGAATATACAGACTGTGAGAGTACGGTTTATTCTCAGATATGAAACCAGGGTTTATAATTAGTTGTACAATCCCAGGGCATAGGTGAAAGATTTTTAACATAATAAAATGAGTTTGAACCATTTCTTTCTAGCTCCTTATTGCCCTGTGAATAGTTGATACTGATTATCATATAAATAAATGTATACTTCTAAGCAAACTGTGCAAACTTTTCCTTCATGAACAGTGAAGCATTATCTATTACTAATTTATCAGGGCATTTTTATCTAATTATTATGGGTTCCTAAACAATTGATGAGAGTAAAACCTGTAAGATTGGCTGAAGTTGCAGGCTGTGAATGATGGAATTAAGAGTCTATATCAAATAAATGCTTCTGGCCTTTAAATTCATAAATATTAAATTGGAGTTGATATTTATTCCAATTCTCTTCCAAATTCGTGGCACTGAAGCAACAATTAGTGAGGTTTTGTTCACTAGAAAAGTTTATTCTTCTGGCAAGAATTGCAGCCAGCCAACCAGCTACAAAAATTTAAAGAATTTGACTTGGCTACCATGCAGATAGTTTTATATTTTGCATTTATATTTTGCATGTAATGATGTTTAATTCATCTTTTCTTCAGTGCTTTGTGCCGCATTGCAGCACGACACCATAACAATGTCAACATAGATATCTGTAATGTTGTACATCTCTCTCAGCAAAGAATTGGTTAAATCTAGTGGGCATGCTGTGTGAATGTACTTTGTATGAAGTCTACTATTGCCTGTGACACTGAGTCAGCAGAAGTAATATGTTGTAAAAAAGTAATCAGAAATAGTATTTGAGACAGGCACTTCTGCTTCACTGATTCTAAAAGTCGTATTAAGCTTGAATCGGTTAACACTACCGATTATCACAAAAAGTATCTGCTACTATAGCTATTTTCATG
This sequence comes from Myanophis thanlyinensis, assembly GCA_017656035.1. Taxonomy (NCBI): domain Eukaryota; kingdom Metazoa; phylum Chordata; class Lepidosauria; order Squamata; family Homalopsidae; genus Myanophis; species Myanophis thanlyinensis. The sequence goes on from JAEANM010001895.1 coordinate 15,429, forward strand.
GATAATATGCAATACAAAGGTAGTATCTTATAATCTGAAGAAACCATTAGCATCTTGTTGCTAATTAAGCCAAATCTTTTGAATTATATCAGGGGAACTAATGATCTGAGACATGTATGAAATGATTCCAGACCATAGACTTCAACTCTGCTACAACATCTTGAAAAAATGCATCCTTGCTTTTTCCATTTTCTATTAGATATTTAACTATGTAATCTCAAGAATCTCTGCCTTTTCTGAATCCAGCTTGTACACCTGTTATTTCACAGTCCAAATATTGATAACATTTCGATTGAAAGATATGGAATATCATCTTGCTAGCATGTGAGCTAAGTGCAATTGATTCATAGTTTAAGTATTCTTTAATACTGCCTGTTTTGATATTGGAATATAAAGCAATCTTTCCAAGTCCCTTTGTCTCATACCTGCCTATAAATCATGAGTAAAACCTCATACTATTGTAAGATTGTTCAAAGTTCTGCTGGTATTTCACCAATTCTTGCCATCTCATTATTAGCATTTATTCTCACATTTAACTTCACTTTCCAGACTATTTTTTCTAGATCAGGGATAAAACTTTAACTTTCATATGTATTTGTCACTTGGAAATTTGTTCTGTATAGTTCTTTTTTATTTTTATAGCATCTCCTCTTTAAATCTTTTTTTCAGTAAATCTTTGCCTTTGTTTTTTATTGTGCCTATTTTTGCATAGTTTCCCTCCATTACTGTATTTTTCACAAATAAATCTCATTCAATTGTTATCTTTATTTTCCTTGCACTATTGATTTAGATATAATTTACTATTTTATCTTGCCGTTCTCAGAAACCCTGTATTTAATTGGATAAATTTTCATCTTGTTTGTTGCCTATTGCTGTCTCCTGGTCTTCAGCTATATTCAGCAGAACAGCTGATAGCTATCTCACTTTCTTTTGCTTTTCTATTTTGGAATGTTTTTGTTTGCTCTATCTTTAATAGTGTCATAAATTTCAGAGCAGAATTCTTTAGCCACCCTGTTCATCAAGTTAAATCAAATAAATATATTCATATCCACTACATATAAAATATTCCTGAGGTCATATTAGGTTTGACTGATAATTTTGTTTTCTTTAACGTTAATTCTGCAAGAGGTTCATGATCTAAGACACAGTCAATTTGACAAGTTAGCAGTTTTTCCATCTTGGTTTGCAGTGTATATAATTAATTAATTAATTGTGGTGTTGTCCATATGATGATGCCCATGTTTAGTATAATCTTTTAGGTTGTTGGAAAAAGGCATTTGTGATAAACACTGAATTTTCTAGGCACAATTCCATGTATATATTTCTTTCATTTTATACCCCATGGCCCAATATTTTACTTATTATCATTTGATTTTTAACTTTAGCATTCCAGTTTCCTATAATGTTTATGTTCTGTTTGAATCTTTCACTTCCTCTGTATCTGTGGATGTAACATAGATTTAGATCACTAATATTGATTTGCTTGTCTTGGACCGGAATCAAGATCATTCTATCGCTTTGTAGATTTGTATCCAAACACTGACTTGACACCCTTTGATGGCTACTTTATTTCTTCTATGAAAGAAATATGATTTTCTTGTCTGAGATAGAAGATTTGATGGTTTTGTATGTTAAAAGACCTATTACAGTGCTTTTTTTTTTCAGTAAGTCCTAGAATATCAAACTTCAGTTTTGACATATAATGGCATAGAATTTGTCCAGGTTCGTGGCTATAATGATGGTATAAATAATTTGTAAGATCCAACTTTTATCTTTGGTCATATCAGCAGCAAGATATATTTTCAGGTTTAATCCAAAAGGAACTCTCCTAGTTGCCCTTTTCCCCTATAGCTGTCTGGAAACCTTCTGTCTCTGGGAGATCATCTTCAATATCATGTTGACATTAACCTAGGTGTTAAATGACATTTGTTTTCTTGACAGATTACTAAAGTGGATAAGCCTTCTGGGAGTACACAGCTTCATTAGTATAGCTCCTAGTCTCTTTTACCACTAGAAGCTCTTTTACCACAAAAAGCAACAGTCCGTGAAGAGGCCAAATTATACAGGCCTCAACATTTTCTGCAGGCTTCTATGTTCTTTGATGAAAGCAAGCATGCCCACAGATCAAGTTTTTCCTGGGCAAAAATATTGATCCCATTTTTTGAAGACAAAACTGAAATCATTCTTATTTGCAGTAGCAACACAGATCAATTTTTTTAAAAAAATTGCAATGTCTGTGATCCTATGGTTACATGGAGAGCACCTATCTGAATTTTCATTTCATTTCCTATAGCAGTATTGTTTCCAGTTAGCTTTCCAACAAGCCTCCCACTATCAAAAGTTTCTGGGGGAGAAAATTCCACAATCAGTCTTCACATCTGTAGGACTTAGAAGCAGGAATTTCCAAAACTGCTGGGTGATTCAAACTTTCTGACACTCATTAATTTTTAATAAAATGATTGGAGACTTTTCATTAAAAATATTAACTTAGCTTATTTAAAGTATGTAAATGACCTTATAGTTCTTTTTCAAATTTTCTCATAGAAATTTCATTCCAGCGTTTGTGGGTTCCTCCTTTCCTTATAAGATAATATCTGCTGGGTATATTCACTGCTTAGAATCTCATTTCATTATAGATATGAAATTGGGGCAGAGCCAGAAGTTATAATCTCAACATTAGAGATTATAGACACACACAGAAAGAGAGAGAGAGAAGGATATATGCATAATGTTTATTAGACTTCCTATGAGAAAATTTAGAGATGTATTCCATCGTCATAGTAATCTTCTCAGGCATACAGTTTGTAACGCTGGCAAAACTTCTCATGGCCCATGAAAACCAGTGAGACACCATGATACTGTTAAAATTAAAAATAATGCAGTTTTCTTTACACTCCATGATATTTCAGGATTGCTATTCCTTGAATAATCAAATATTGTTTGATCATCTTCTTATGTTTGTCCTGAACTTCCAAACAGAAAATAAAATTACCTTGCATTTTATTTTACCACAGTGCTTAATTCACTTCATGCATTCTAGAAACTTGTAAGTCTCTCATATCTGAACAATCACTAATTGGCAGTACAGAAGCATAGATGGCATCGAATGGTCATCTGAATTTTTGCATAGTTTTATTATCATTCCACATAATTTCAAACCACAGGGATCTATAACAGTTCCGGTAGTACTTATTCTTGCATCTAAATTCTTTCACTACTACTTTATCTATAAACAGTATACATTTTAAATTGTTTTTGCTGCACCTGCAGTCCTATTGCTCCTATTTCTTTCATTTCTAATTCAGTGAAAATGTTGAATAACTTTGGTGTTAATCAAACATATTTCAGATTTCTAAATTGATCTGGTAACTGTTATCAGCTCTGTGCAATTCTGAGACTTCTTAGGGAAATACCAAAATTAATGCATAAAGATAAATTCACCTAGGAACACAGCCAAATAGAGGCTAGAATATAATATTCCTTGTAGTTTACCAACTTTTAGACTCCATGCACCTACTTGCTAATACAGGAATGCTTTGTAATGCTCACTGAAGTGGCCTACTATAGATTTAAAGTATTCTACTCTACATAGATTAGAACTGTCCCGAATCAGGCTAATCCACTGCAATCTCCTATAGTTAGAAAAAACAACCCTTACAAATTATCAGATTAATCTGGGTCAAAATAACTACAATATTCCAAGTCATGTAATATTTTGTAACCCAAATTTCACCACAATTGCAAAGCAACAATTTAAGAGTTGCATGGTCTGTCCTGATTCTGAGGTCACCAAGTAATAGAGCTGGAATGACACCTCATCCCAAATATTCTCATTACTGTATCAAGCCACTTCATAGATATTAGAGACGGCACTGTTAGGAAAGTGAGTCATTCCACAAAAAGACTGTCGGGAAGCCAAATTATAGTACTGTATCCCAATACTTTGCTCCAGAACAAGTTCAGGGCTGGGAGTACATAACAGCACTCAAGCAGTTCCTAATCCATAGACCCAATACAGGTTGGTACTGAAATCAGTGGTAATTAAATATAGCAGAAAAATCCCACAAGAGAACAGATTGAAAGCATTTTCAGAATGGAAAAGGGAGGTGATGAATGATGAATCATGCATTACAATATCACAATGCAAATTTTGCCCATTACATAGTGGTGTGTGCTGTTACATTGATATGTAACTTTCATGTAGACACAAGAAGAAAAGCGCAGATGTTATACTATAACATCATGACATGTGTTTTGTCATTTTGGCACATGGACTGCAGTTGTTGGTATGTCCATACCATGTCCACACTGATTATGTTCTTCTCATGGGAAAGTAATCCATCACATTAGCCAAGGGATATTTTCTTATAATTAAGACAGAACAGAACTCAGACTAAATAAAGTGGATCTAGAAAATCAGTATTTATTAATAGTTAACAATACACTATTTTGGAATTTCTTCTTTTAAAAAACAAGCAATGCTTACAACAAAATTTATTTTGAAAACTGGCTAGGTTGTATTTAAATTTTGGTTCAGGTTATTCAATATCCAGTTCATTTGAAAATACATTATGCAAAGAATTTTGGAGCCAGCTAAATGCAGAAAATATGCAAAATGTATAAAGCTATCTGCGAGTATTCTATCGTTGCACTTTTTAAAAATAATAGGACTGTTGTTCTGTTAATTGTCCTTGTTTTTTTTCCAGAGTGGTTTACGTAGGATCAATATGATGAAGCTTTAAAAATTAGGCATGTAAGGGAAGGAGGCAAATTTAAAATATTTTTTTATTTTCCTCTACAGTGTCATATATCTCTATATTTTATTACATCTGCACTGCTCTACTCAAAAACATTTGCTACAAGCCTGTTTTTTTCTAGAGAGGCATTTTCATGCTCATGACATTTTCCATCTATATATTTTCTTCAGATTATGAATTTGATAATAAATTGCATTGAATTCAAAAAAAATCATTTCTCACAAATATTCACATTCTGCCTTTCTTTTCATCAAAGAATAATCTAAAATACTGTTGTGTTCATTGAATTGTTTTCTTTATCAGTCAAATACACTTCTTTTCTGTCCTTTCTTTTTTCTTTCTTTCTTCCTTTCTTCCTTCTTTCCTTGACAGGTCATGGGTTATAGGTGCAATAGCTCTGCTCTGCCTATTGGGACTCACCTGGGCCTTTGGACTTATGTATATTAATGAAAGCACGGTGATCATGGCGTACCTCTTCACCATTTTCAATTCTCTGCAGGGAATGTTTATATTCATTTTCCATTGTGTTCTCCAAAAAAAGGTAAGGATGATGTGAGGTTGATTTTGATGATGATGATGGTGTTGGTGGTGGTGGTGGGGGGGGTGGTGGTGGTGATGATGTTGGATCTTTTAAAGAAAGCAAAGCAGGTGCTTAATAGCCTAATAACATTTTTTTATATACAGGGTCTTATATTTTGCACTTGTGCTTTGGTTTTTAATTGGTTTGCCTGATAATTCATAGAATGTGTCTGAATCTATGATAAAAATGAGTAGTTATTAATGATCATGGAGCATTTCATTAAATGTACATTATTTAGAAATACATGTAAAATATAATCCCTATGAATATCTGTCTGAACAGTATTATTCCAGTTGATTTTTCCTTGGCAGCAGTATGGCACTAAAGTCTACAACTTTTCGGGAGGTAGGATGTTGATCTGGCTTTTTTGGTATAGGCTTTTGTGATGAGAGAGAACCAATTTGGTGTAGTGGTGAAGATACCAGGCTACAAACCAGGAGACCGTGAGTTTTCAGTGCTGCTTTAGCTATGAAAGCCAGCTGGATGAGCTTGGGCTCATCCCATTCACTCAGCCCAACCCATCTCACAGAGTTGTTGTTGTTGGGAAAATAGGAGGAGGAAGGTATGTTGGATATGTTTCCTGCCTTGAATTATTTGTAAAAATAATAAAGGTCTAATATAAACAAGCAGTGACATATTCCTGAAGAATTGACTTTTGGCAGTTACTAGTACAAGCTGGTTTCTCATCTGTTCCATCCAGATAAATGTAGAGGTGGGGATTTTGTTAGCCATCAAACAACATACATTTTCAGTTTCAATTTATTAGGATCAAAGATCAGCCAAAAGAACTTACATTTCATTGAATATAATATTGGTATACATTAGAATATAGAACTTGGGCTGAAAAATACATTTTGAACTATTATTTCAAGACTAAGTAGTCCCCAGCAATCTTCTTTTAAATTGTAGATCCTTCTTTTGTACAGGTTAATACAGAAAATGATAGGCCAGAGAGTTTTAACATATCCTGAATAAATTATTATTAATAAAATAAATAAGCATACAGAAAGTCACATCTTGTTAAACAACAGAGTTTTTCTAATGTTAATCTTACTTCACAGCATTTAAAACTGCTTTGAATGTAAATAGACATACATTAATGGGTGTGATCTACATAGGTTAACTTTATCCATTGGAATTGGAATTAGTTGTTTCCAACTTCTTCCATTGATTCAAAGTTGAGGCTTCAAAAAGACTTTGACGAAATCTTTCACTAAAACTCTAGAGTAAATTTAACATCATTGGGATAAAAGGAGAGATTTAATTTCTAAGTAATTGAACTTAGTGGCTTGTGGGTGCTTTCTAACTCTTTGATTCATTGAAGTCCTTTAATGGATTGCTAACTGATTAAAGAACAGGGAACAGAAAGAAGGAATTAATGGATAATTTTGATAAGGTGGAAATATCCAAAGTGAGGTCTCCTAAGGATTTGCAGTGAGATTGCTTTTTAATATATTCATAAACCACCTGGAATTACAGATGAGCAATATGGCATACATCTCCAAAATTAATCTTTCCAGTCTGGAAAAGGGACTTTAAAATGGCAAATGTAATTCACTGTAAGCAAGCAGCAAGTGATGAAGTGCCATCCAGGGCCTTAAAATTCTTGGCAACATACCATATAGCAGCATGGAACCTTTAGAGAATTAGAAATGTTTCTCCAATGCTTCCTGGAATAGCAATATGTCCACAGAATAATGCACATTGAGATGTCATTCCAGGTAGTGAAGAAAAAAAAGCAAACACTTAAAATGGACATGATGAGAAAAATGTGAGTGGAAGCAAGGTTTTAGCAGGGAGATTAGCAAGAGAGTTCACAGGAAATACTCTTTTGGAGTATGTACCCTTTTATTTTTATTTTTACCTATCTTCTTTCAGTCCAATCTAGTCCTCATCTATACGTTCTCTGTGCTCAATACCACAGGAAGCAAATAGTGAATATTTCTATGGGAGTTTGGCTAGGAGAGTTCATAGGAAAGGATCCAAGCAATATAGACAATGACCTGCCAAATAGATAGAATGGATACAGATCTAACAAGAGAAGGTGAACTTGCATTATATGTAAAAAAATCACTACACCTGCACAGAAAGCCAAAGATGAATGATAAAACCTTGAATCATATGAAATAATATAAAAGGAAAAAGGAATGACATTGCCATAGGTGTTTACTACAGGCCACCCAACCAAGCAGAAGAAATAGATGAACTTTTTGCTAACTGTTAATTAATGTATGTAGGAAACGTACCACAGTAGTAATGGGAGACTTTAACTACCCTAATATAAACTGGGAAACAGCCTCTGCATGATGTGGGAGATCAAACAGATTCCTTTTGAGCTAGCTGACAACTTTGTCATCCCAAATGTAGAGGGAACTAAAAGGTTAGCTATATTGGATTTAATTCTTATCAAAAGAGATGAAATGATAGAGAGGGTTAAAGTTCCAGAAATTTTGGTGGAGAGTGACCATGTCATATTTGAATTCAATATAATGCAGACACACATAATAGAACAAAATCAAACTAGTATCTTAAATTTTAAAAGAGCTGTTTTCATCAAACTTGGAGCTTGGGAAGGATTCTATGGATTAAACTATTAAAGTCAAAACAAATTGGGAAATTCTGAAAAATGTTATTATAAAAAGGGCAGTTCACCACAATACCATTGAAAAAGAAAAGTAAGAAATCCAAGAAGGGCCTTATAAAGAATTCTCTGATAAGCTAAAAGACAAAAGCTATAGTATAAAAAATGGAAAGAGGGATACATAATTAAGGCAGAATACTAGCATATAACCTGAATCTGCAAAGATGAAGTAGGGAAAGATAAGGCTCAGAATGAACCTTGCAACAAATGTCAAAAATAATTTCAAGTTTCTTTCAACATGTAAAAATTAAGAAACAGGAAAGGAAAAAATTGGTCTACTATTGGGAGAAGATAGCAAGGAAATATGGGCAGTAGAGAGAAAGCAGAGTTGCTTAATTCATTCTTTGTATCTGTCTTCATGCAAAAAAGAAAAAACAGCCCAACCTACCAAAAACAACCATAAAATACAAATTAAAATAGACAAGAAAATGATAAAAGAAAATCTGTCTACCTAGATGACTTCAGATCACCAGGACCAGATGGATTACCCAGAGTTATGAAGGAGCTGGCAGACGTGGTCTCAGAAGCAGTGAACTATATCACTCAAAGATCCTGGAGCACCAGGGAACTGTTAGAGGACTGGAAAAGAGCAACATGGTTCTCATTTTCCAAAAAAAAGGGGAGGATGGGTCCAAGAAACTGCAGACCAATCAGCCTGATGTCAATACCTTGGAAGATCCTGGAAAAGATAATCAAGCAATAGCTCTGCAAACACCTATAACTTTGCTTGCTTCTAGGTGTTTGCAGATCTATTGCTTGACTCAGAAGTCAATATGGGTTTGACAAAAACAGATCATTCCAAACAAAGCTTATTTCCTACTGTGACTGAATTAATGGAGCTTCCAATTTGGTTTCTTCAGCAACAGGTCAGAATCTGCAATTGTGCGCGGTTTCAATCTGTGCTCACCGCTGAAGCACCCCGAGCCATTTGGCTTCAGGGCTATAGCCACCCTGCAGAGGTGGTGAAGAGGGGGTATCTGCCAGCGGGGTCGAGGAGAGTCGCAAATCTCCTCCTCGGCTGGCTTTCCCTTTCCCGAAGGCGGTTGCAGCAGTGGTCAGAAATGGCCACCTCAAAGAACCTGACCGGACAAGATTGTGCAGGAGGCAGTTGGTAAGGAGAAAGCTTGATTGACCAGATTTATAAAGAAACATCTATGCAAAATACCCTGGAATCTGAATTTGAATTTTAAAGATTAATATTACCCCCAAAGAAACTTTTTGAAGCAGTGAAGGAGAAGGGAAGGGGAAATTTTTCTCTCCCATATTTATATTACTGACTTTGATCGTAAGTGATTTAAAGAAGAGATTGTTATTAATACCTTTTGACAGGAATAGGCTTTTTTAAAGCTGAAAATAAAGTGTCAAAGGGACAACTAAAAATTCTTGAACATTTCAATTTTTCTAAAAAAAAAAGGAAAGCAGATGGGAGGGGGAAAAGGTGATTTTTGAAACAATGGAGAAACCACCTGGAAACAAAAAGAAATAAATTCCTTTTAAGATACATTGTAATTGAAACTCCGCTGAAAATAACAGAGTTCTCCTCCTTGGTAAGAGAAAGTAAAAGAAAGAAGCAAGAAGAAACAGATTGGACTATTTGGTGACTTTTGGAGTTTTGGATACTGGATCTTTAGGACCTTGAGGATACGAAATAAAATTAATCAGGGGTTGTTTTAAAGTGTTTAAAAATGGCATCATCTTTGGAAGAGTTTCTTAAAGAAGAGGATGGAGATCTGCAAGGGGAAAATGGATCTTTTGGTCTTTTATGTCAACTTGTAGAAATTGAGATTTTAAACTATATAAAGCAATGAGAACTGTTTATAGAACAAGAAGAAGAACCAGAACTTTTGAAAATGGAGACCTCGAGCCACAGGGAACAACAGGAAATGTATAAGGAAATGTATAAAGAAGAAGCCATTTTTATGATTCAGCAATTTTAGTTGAGGTTAAATTGAGAAAGAGAGGAAAATGAGTTAAGGGAATTAGGAATTTAAGATCTGGTGAGATAAATAAGGAAAAGAGCTGTTTGAAAATCCATTATAATATTAGGAAGAAACAGAAGAGAAGACTACAGAAGGGAGAACTTGAGAGAAAGAGGGACAGAATGGAGAGGAGAAAGATGAGGGGGAAGAAGGAGAGAAAAAGAAGTTATAAATAACAGAAAAAGATTATAGAGAAACAGAGAAAAGCACTTCATCACTACAGACGTCAATGTGATGGGTCTGTAGCCATTCAGGCTGTTTATGGCTGTTTTCTTTGGAACTGGGATGATGGTGGCTGCTTTCAAACATGTTTGTACACTGGCAGTTTGCAGGGAGATGTTGAAAATCCAGATGTTGATCCCTGTTAGTTGCTCAAAGCAGGTTTTTATCACTTTCCCCAGCACTCTATCTGGACCTGCAGCTTTGTTGGGATTAACAGCCTTCAGTGCAGCTCTCACCTGATGTTCATGCATGATGAGTGGCTGGAGATTGGAATGCTGGTGGGCTGGTGCCACAGAGTCTGGTCTCTTTAACTCATAGCGGGTGAAGAAGGTGTTCAGGTCTTCCCCCAGCGAGGCATCAGTGTTGACTGTCTCCATTGTGTTGCCCTTGCAGTTGGTTAGCCCCTGCCACATCTGCCTCGGATTGTTGTCCACCTTTTTTTCATATTCCTGTTTATTTTTATTTATTTTATT
>JAEANM010001896.1:0-26072 GCA_017656035.1 Myanophis thanlyinensis
CACAGAGAGACTAAGGAGAAGCTTCTTCCCACAGGCAATACAGACCCTAAACCATAAACCATAACAACCAGGACTAAACAGAACTCCCATAACCTACCTCATTCCTAACTTATTCTCCTACCCCGTCTAGACTATTTCTTGCTTACTACCTATGGTCGCGAACAGTCGCATACACATTTCACTGCATCTCATACCATGTATGACTGTGCATGTGACAAATAAAATTTGATTTGATTTCATGGTCTAAGACAGGGGTGTCAAGCTCAAGGCCCACAGGCTGCATCTGAGCCATGGGGTGCTTAAATCTGGCCCACAGGGCTGGCCTGGAAATAGCAAAGAACCAGCCCACGGTGCCTCTGGCAGCCTAAATAGGGCACGGGGAACTGCATGCATCTGCCTCCGTGCTCCATTTTTGGGGGTGCCCCATTTTGGCCAGCAGGCTGCTGCAAGGAGGCTGTCCAGGCCACACCCCGTTTTGGCCAGCAGGATGCTGCAGAAGGCTGTCTCCCCTCCCCCACCCAGCCCATGGAGAAGAACTGCTGATCTGGCCCTCAAAGAAATCCAGTTTGACACCCCTGATCTAAGACTTATTTATTCTCATGACCCCTTGTACTAAATATAAAACAAGCTGGGCCCATGTATGAACCAACCATTAAATGCACTCAACCTTCCTGGTCATTTTCATTCTGAAATGGAATCCAATTTCACTGTCTATTTAGAAAGGATAAATGTTTGAGCTGAAAAGATAGGGCCTGCATTTTTCATGTTGTGATTTTCTTCCCAAGTTGCCTAATTAAGCAAGGAGTTTGTTTCCTGCCTCGATGCAACTCATGTCTGCTTGCCTGTGATACTTTTTTTTTTCCAATTCCATCCTTCACACTTCTAGAAACAAGATCAGCCCATGCCACCCACCCTGTAGTTTTTCCCTTTATTTGTTGTGACCACTTGGGTGATTCACAAAATGAAGTATAAATGGGCTGCACCTTTACACCAGCCAGGGAAAAGCAGAGAAGGAAAACCAAGAGAGCACTATTCAAACCTCTAATTTCAGTAATGAACTGAATTGCATAGCCCACTTCAATTCATTCCATGAGACAAATACATGTAAAGTGAGCAATTTAAAAACAGCCTTTCTTTATCAATTCGGCATACCATGTTGCTTCAACAAGCAGAAGCTGATAAAAATGGCCTTTTCTAGAGTACTTGAACAGTGCAATACAAAGACTGTATGATTCTTAGTCCAATGCAATGGCAAACAAACATTTTCTAAAGCTTATTTATAAGCTATCAACCTGAAGATTGAAGGAATGCAATTTGTTTATGTGCCTTATCATATTTGTCATATTGATATGCCTTTATTCCTAAATGAAAGGAGCATACATAATCTTTACATTCAGCAACAGCTGCTGTATACATTTCTGCTACAGGGTTGTCAGGTCCCCAGCTGTTTCTCAATGTCTCCATCTGGAAATGGTTGTATAGTTTATTCATCAGTTATCAAATTACCTTTACTGATTCTACAAGACAACTACTAGATAGATCTCTATCCCTAGATACAGAGAACATATACTCACTTAATTAGGGAAGCGTAAAGAAAATTGGTCTCTGCATTAGAGTTGAGAAGCTTAATCCTTACCAAGCAGAATGGTAAAATTGCTAAAAACCTATCCTACCTACATCAGGATATCTTCTGTTGACATAGATACAATGTAATATATTTGCAAAAAGGTTGTTATACCTACAGTTAATCCTTGGGTTACAGCAATTGGAACCAGAATTTCAGTGGTGGAAATTCAATTTTTTACTACTGGTTCTATGAGCATGGCTTGGTGGGCATGGCTATGGGGTTCGTGTGACTGGGTGGACAGTTTCTGTAAGCAGGGCAATAAAGATTAGGCTAGAAACAACACCAGAATGGTTTTTTTCCTGCCTCCCTTACAGGATTAACCCTGTAAAGAAAAAAAAACAAAAGGTGATTTCTTCTAACAACCGGTTCTCCGAACTGCTTAGAAAATTTACTATCAGTTCTAGCAGGTTTGCTAGAACCTGTTGAATTTCATCTCTGAGGAAATTCCTTCACCAATGCACTATGGAGCACAGATCTATGTGTGCATTGGGGTGGAGAATGTCGGTGGCAGACACAGTGTAGAGCTGTGGGTAGGCAAGTGCCATGAACAAGCACTGCAGAGTGTAGGTGTGTGAAAAATTAGCAGGAACAGAAGCAACCTACAATTTCCTGTTGTCTTCCCCATTGAATTTGCTTGTGGAGAACTGGCAGGGAACCTCAGAAATCATGAACATCTGACTACAGCTCATTCACAAGCTAGACGACAAGCACCCATATTGCAACAAGGGAGATTGAAGCAGCCAAGAGCCAGTCATAGGTTCCCTTCTTTCAGTACCATCATAATTTTGAATGGTTGCTAAGTGAGTGGTCATAACCTAAGGATTATCTGTACAATGAAGCCATCTCGGTTGGCTTCCAAGACATATAAGTGTGTTACAAGAATCATTAAATGCCTACCTACCACAACATGCTGAAGCAAATGAAAGCCAAGATGATATGGGAGTCCTTACAGACCATCGTGTTATCTGAGACTTTCCCAGGCTGGTGCCTTCCAGATAGGTTGGCCTTCAGCTGCCATAATTCCCACTTGATATGGCTTTCTGGCATGTATTCTATACTGAATGTATTTTATTTATAATACAATTCAAGTATTATACACAACATTCCAGGAAGATTTCCTAAACCACATATTGTCCTGGTTGTGACCTTCTTTATCTTAGAACAGCTATAGAGCTGTATACCTTTATCCCTTAGAAGTCAGCCTCAAATATCCAAACCTGTTAATAAGCAACTATGCCACCTGACAAGATTTTAGAATGGATTCTAGACCATTCAAGTAGACTTTGAGCAATAGTAGAAGAAGGTCCCTCTTCTTCTTTGGCAACACAACGTCATGAGATGGACTTCACAGCATGATTTTATGATGGTTGCACGCTCTCTTCTTATGCCATGACTTAAAGACTTAGAAATATTTAGTTAGTTCCCAACTGCTTCCACATTTAGGAAGAAAATTAGCCAGCTTACTTTGATTCAGCCATGGAATGGCATTAACTTGAGTCACCTCTGAGTATCCCTGTCACATCTACAGCAATCCAGGGATTAGATAGCTGGACGATCAAATCCAGCAATTTTCCTCATTTACCCTGGAGGGTTCTCCATCCCTTCATTAAGCTTGTTAGCAGTCCAAGTTTTCTAAAGCCTCTCTTTGCAAGAATAAGTCTCCAGTTCAGTTGCGTGTTTACATCTCACCTTCACCTTCTTGTGTTTATTTATTTGGCTGTCAGATTTACGTCCCATCTCTCATGCCAGAGTCTGAAGCAGTTTGCATCAAAAAAAATCTCCATTTTATCCCCACAGAGACAACCTTGTGAAAGTACAGTGGTCTGAGAAGTCATTGGCCCAAAATTTTCACGCTTCAGTGTAGACTTGGATTTCCCTGGTGCTAGTCCTGTAACTTAACAGCTATGACATTTATTCCCTCTGTCTCTCTCAATCTTCTACTCTTGAGGTCAACGGTGCATAACTGTTTTCAGGCTGAAAGCAAATGCACTCTTTTTAAAGGTCTGTAGTTTAAAAATGAACAAGGACCATGACAAAAAATGAATTAGATTGAATAGATGTTCTTTTTCATTAAAAGTAAGGCACATTAATTGAAGATAGTTAACATGATTGTGTTCCTTGTGTTTAATATCTTCTGTCCTATTAAAAATGGCTGTTTGATGGCAACAGTCAGAACAACTTAGAACAAAGAATAATAGAGTTGGAAGGGAACTTGGAGGTCTTCTAGTCCACCCCCACCCCCTCAAGCAGGAAACCCTATTTCAGACAAATGGTTGTTCAATCTCTTCTTAAAAACCTCCAATGATGGAGCATCCACAATTTCTGAATGCAAGCTATTCCATTGATTAATTGCTCTCACCATTAGGAAATTTCTTCTTAGATCCAGGTTGTGTGTCTCCTTGGTTAGTTTCCAACAATTGTTTCTTCCCTTGCCTTTTGGTGCTTTCAAAAATATTTTGAACCCCCTTGTCTTTGTAGAAGCCCTGCGAATATTGGAACAGTGCTTGTCCTTCTTTTCATTACACTAGACATATTCAATTCCTGCAATTATTCTTTGTATGTTTTATCCTCCAGCCCCCTAATCATTTTTGTTGCTCTTCTCTGCATTGTTTCCAGATTCTCAACATCTTTTTTTATATCACAGTGGCCAAAACTGGATGCAATATTCCAAGTGTGTTCAACTTGGTAGCAATTTTGAGTCTGGAAGCTTAGGCTACCCAGTCTTCAACTAGATCCCAATCATGATTTCAGCCCCTGTGAAGTCATCTCTTTTCTTCAATTAGGAAGACTTAGTGGGCCTGATGTTTCATTATGAATCCCCTTTGAGTTGAGCTCAGCTCTGTGTGACTTCTTGGCAAATGGAATGACAACATGGAAGCAATTTACCATTGCCTTCTGGGATTGATTGATGGATTTGGATAACATTAGTCTAGGGTGCAGTTCTGGGTTTTCTGGGATTCCCCCATCAACATGCTAAGCAGGTGAAATCCTGCCTAGCTTTCTGAGATGGTCCAAGCTTAAAGCACAAGTCCCAACTTTGTTTAATAGCTTTTCTCAGCTTTTCAAACAACTTGCTCTTCTATTCCATAACTCTTTTTCTCTTTGCAAATTTTCAGTTGGACTAGAAGTAGCAAATAGAATAATAAGATTATGAGACCTTAAGCATATTGTAGAGCAAAGGGGTCCCCAACTCCCAGTCCATGGACCAGCACTGGGCTGCAGCATGCCAGAAACTGGTTTGCTTACAAACAAGCAAACCCCTATCCACGGGAGGCAGGAAACACACAAAATCATGTTTGTGGAAAAACCTCTCTCCACAGAATTGGCCACTGGTGCCCGAAAGGTTGGGGGCTGGCCACTGTTGCAGATAATTTTAGACAAAGATGGCATTAACATTTCATGAACATTTCAAGTTAATCCTATAATACTTGTAGCCCTCACTTAACAACAGTGTCACCGAGTGAGGCCTATGTAAAGATGACATATGACAATTCTGGCATTCCCTGGTTACCATTGCTGGGGGTCACTGGGGGTCATTCATTGTGGACAACACATAACTGCTTCCTGATTTTGCTTTTGGAAAGCCAGCAGGGAAGGCCACAAACCACAATCACCTGATTGTGGACATTGTGAACATCAGAAACCTGGGCTGTTGAGCATCTGGATCAAAAACACATCACTGCAGAGATGGTTGCAACAGCCTAACTTTAAGAACCAGCTGTAAGTACCACTTGATCAACATTGTAAATTTGAACAGTGAACAAGTGATTGATAATAGAGGACCACCTGTATATTACAGTATTTCTACAGATAGCCCTCAACTTACAACTAGAATTGGGAACAGAAGTTTGATCAAATTAGATCCAATTTTATGACAATTGTAATAGCAGTCCTTAAGCAAATGAACATGGCAGATTGTTGGAAGAAAAATCCAGGTCCAGTTCCAAGCCAGGAATAAAATGGAGGCTGCTTAATGAAGTCCATTTATTGGTGAACAGAACCAATATACACACAGCATGCAGTTCTGAGACAGCTCACCAAATGGATTTGAGAGTGGGTGGGTTTGTATACCTTTTTTATTCCTATGGGGTCAGTGTTAGGGGTCATGGCTGGATCTATAAGCAAAAGGGGAAGTGCAAATCCTAAGTGTTGGTCTGAGCTAATTTTGTCAACCTTTGGCTTGCCTAATCGTGTTGCTTATCTGGAGTCTCTGTTTCCTCTTTGCTAATGGTTAGACTGACCCAGTCTTTCTGAATGGATTACCAAATCTGCATTTCTAAAAGCTGGCCTCCTCAGTTTCTACTTGGGGCAAGAAGACTTAGGCTGGTTTCTGCCTCCCTTAAGATTTTTCCCCATTTCTCCTTTAGGGGAACATTCTATCCTATCTTTTTAATATTCCCCAAAATATTTCATTCTCTAGGAGGGAGAGGCTTCATTAAATGAATCTACTTGCTCAATGGACATTCTTTTGACCAGCAATAAAAAAAAGTCACAAATTGCAATCACGTGACATTGGGGATGGTGCAACAGTAATAAGTGCAAGTACAGGTCACAAATTGCTTTGTCCATGGTCATCATAACTTTGAACCATCTTTAAAAGAAAGGTTGTAAATCAAGGACTACTTCTATTGCATTTCATGACTAGCTGTCACCAGAGCTGAAATTCAGCAGGTTCTAGCAGGTTCGCTAGAACCGGTAGTAAATTTTCTAAGCAGTTCAGAGAACCGGTTGTTAGAAGAAATCACCTTTTGGTTTTTTTCCACTTTACAGGATTAATCCTGTAAGGAAGGCAGGAAAAAAATATTCTGGTGTTGTTTCTAGCCTAATCTTTATTGCCCTGCTTACAAAAACTGCCCATCCAGTCACATGACCATGCCCACTAAGCCATGCCCACAGAACCGGTAATAAAAAAAATTGAATTCCACAACTGGCTGTCACTTGCAAATCTGGAGCCCAGTTAAAGCATCAATTGCTAGAAAAAAAACGGTTTATGTGCTGCTGTGCTGGTTTTACACAATGGCAGCCTGTTGCAGATGTTGCTTCTAGTGATAATTATAGTAAGAATAAAACTACCCTATTTTAGTATTAGCTTACCATATATCTGTGCAAGACTTAAAATCCAGGACTTACTGTATTTTCTAAAGGGCTGCGTTAAATGTAGGCATTAATGGGAATATAAAATCAGGAAACCTCTTCCACAGGGCTCAGTGCCTGCACAAATGAAGGCTTTGAATGGTTTCACTGAGCTTATTTATCTTTGTAACAGTATGTATTGTAAAATGCATTCACATCTTTACTGCAGGCCATTTCTGAGCATTTGAGGCCTTGCCAGGGAATATAGATTGCTCAGTAGCTACGAGCATATGTTTAATAAACATCATCAACACCATGCAAAAAAAAGAGCTTCATCCTCTCTTAAAGTGGCATTAAGGTATTTAATCCAACATGAAAACAGCAAAGTTTTTAGTTAAAGCTGTCGTTTCATTTTCTTTTTTCACCTCCAGCATCGCAGGAATACAAGGGAAAAGTTAATAAAAAGTAACTTCTTAATTACAGACATCATATGATTATACTTTACGCATACATTTTGTAGATTATCCCAGTTGGATTACACCATACACACACACACCAGTCACACACACCAGCATGATCATTGATCTTCTAGTATCCCTATAGGAGCTGCAGTCATCCAATTTACCTGTTAGACATGAAATTGGGGGAAGCTGCCCTCAGGTCACGCTCTCAGCATAAAAACCCATTCCGATAGATGAGGATTTTGCTTAACTAATGCAGCAATCAATCAGGTTTCCATGGTGATTGATTTCCTCTCTGTATTAGTGCAGTTCCATGCATGACAAGTTCAACAGGGTTGACCTCCAGGTAAGCATAGCTCAAATGGTACCTAGCCCAATATTTCTGGAAAGCTTTAAGTAAAGTTGAAATAAGCCATAGATTTGGTCATTGCTTTCAGCAGGCCAAAGCAACCCAATCTTTCACTGCCCCTCTCCTAAAGCTGCAACGGCTCTTGAATATTTCATGCTATGCTTTAGAAAAAGCTGAAAAGAAAAGATAAAGCCGTAGGCATGAAGCTGATTTCAGAGTGGAGGAAGATCAATGGGCTCTCCCCTGATTGCCACTTTAGAGCTCTCATCCAGAGCAGAACCAAGGAAGAATGTACCAGTTCTGACCCAGGCTTAACAGAATCACAAAACAGGCTTTTGGTCCTGAAAAAAACCCTTCCTATTTGGTTACTGTGAATTCTTCTCACTCACATCTAGAAAATGACCTTATCAGTCCTTGGATAGTTGCCAGGCTAAGTTTCCAGTCAAAATACTTAGCAAGGAGTCACTGTACAGCAGGAACTCAGATAAGCAAATTTTCACAATAATAAACTAACTAATTATCTCCTTCAAACACCACTCCGCTTTTGCTCCTATTTATTCCCTATGGGAGGGGCCATTCAGCATCCACTTGTGCCTTTACTTCCAAGTTGACTCCTGCTCCTTAGTTATTCCTTAGTTGTTCTTGACAGCTCAGCACATACGCGCAGCTGTTCTTCTTCCTCTTCCCCACTGATCTCTGAAGGTAGCTGATAACTGTCGGATGGCACTGGCCCCATCTCTGCCTCTGACGCAGAGCACCCATCCGAGCCTTCCCTCGACTCCAGGACTGGCCCAAGGTCCTCCCCAACCTCCTTGCTGTCTGAGTTTGCAACCAGCTCTGCTGGCAGCTGGCAGGCCACAACAGCATCTTTGAGTTTAAGAATAAAGTTTTTGAAGACTGTCATTGCTAGAATGGGCAACATGGAACCCAAACCACCAGGCCTGATTTTGCTTTCATGGTGATTTACTTGTACCCAGACTGTATGGCTCAATTCAACAGTGGAAACTTTCAAAAAAACTTTAACCCCAAAACCCAATAAAGATACTGCACAGGTAGTCCTCAACTTACAACCATAATTGAGAACAAAATTTCTGAGACAGTTGTTAAGTGAGTTTTGCCCCCATTTTATGACTTTTCTGGCCACAGTTGTTAAGAGAATCACTGTAGTTGTTAACAACCACTTAACATGGTTGTTAAGTGAATCTGGCTTCCCCATTGACTTATTATTAATTAGATTTATATACCACCCCTCTCCCAAAAAGGGGCTCGGGATGGTGTACAACCAACAAAACAGAGAACAAAATAACATCAAACAAAAGCAAATTAAAAGAATTAAATTAAATGGTAGATTCAATAAAAAATAAGAATTATAAAAAATTACAAAAAAAAATTAAACCAATTATTAAAAAAACCCAATAATTAGTGCTAGGCCAGACCAGGCTAGCACTAATTATTGGGGTTTTTAATAATTGGTTTAAAAAATTGTTTGTAACTTTGCTTGTCAGAAGGTTCACAAAAGGTGGTTATACAATATTTATGATGCCGCAACTATCATACATGTCAGTCAATTGCGAAGCATCTGAATTTTGAACAGATGACCACAGGGTTGCTGCAATGGTTGTAAGTGTGAAAAATGGTCATAAATCACTTTTTTCAGTGCCATTGTAACTGTGAATGAACCGTTGGAAGTCGAGGACTACCTGTGGTTAGCCTAACCAATCTGAAGAAGACAAAGACAATGAGGAGGAGGAAGAGGAGGAGGAGGAAGTTCTGCCTATGATCTGTACACTTACCTCATTGTTCTTTCAGGTTAAATATAAGCTTTTCAACTGTTTCAAAAAAAGCTGTAAGACCAGTTAGAGCAAATAGGAAAAAAGTTGGAAATATTATTTATGGCGGCACTGAATGTTTATGATTGCACTGAATGTTATGATTGAACTTACGTTCTGAGAGTGAAAAAGCCAATACTTCACATTCAAACACTCTTTGTTTTTTATTTCCAGCTGCTTCTTTCCACCACCTGAATCTGCAGCATTGTTTTTAAAAGCAAAACAAGCAAGAAAAGGGGGGGGGGGCACTTTGGGAAATTATTCCATTTGATCTTCACCTAACAAAACCAGTATCCAGGTATCACTGCCTCTCTGTGTGAGCTGCCTGGTGATGATGCTCAATAGTGCATCATATTCGAATCTGTCATATTACAAAACCCTGTGCAGACTGAAAATAATTCTACTTGCCTTCCTCTAGGACATGCAGACATTTTTGCATTATTTTCATAAAACTGTTCATAAATGGAGCCATAGCCTACTGGGGAAGATTTGCATACTCCATATCTATTGCCACATAGCAAGAGAGGGAGAGAGGAAGCCAAAGAGAATGTATTAATTATACATGGGCTTTTTTTCATTGCGTTAGCTCGCTTCAGAGTGGCATACATAAGAAAAGCCATTGAAGACCAACTATAGCAGTCGCCTGCAAAATAAAATTGCTACCTCATTATTGCCCTGGAACTGAATGGGGAGGCTGCATGGAGTTTATTATTAAAAATGAAATTAATAAGTTGTGAGCCTCCTCCAAAATCTCAGGCAGACAAAAACCCCAGTTTTCAGGGAACAATAACACACAATTAAGCTGTGATGATGGTGCCAGCAATACAAAGAATGCATGATGGCCTTTAAAGCCCATTATATATCTTGGGAGATTAAAACTGTTCCAGTTTCTAGAATAATTATTTCATAAACTTTAATTAGAAGACGGAAACAACACCATTGTGAAGCTTAACTTCTACTAGCTGACACCTCTGGCTCAAAGTCTGTCAGCATTGACATTAAAGTTGGTCCCCAAAGGATTTTCTCTTCATCCATTCTCAAGGTAGCCTCCTCCATTTTGGTTCTCCTCAAACTGTTAACCTACATTGAGACCACAATCCTATTCCTACCAAACAACCTACTTTGTTCATGCAGGAGAAAATAGTTTATCATCTTGATTACTTTTAGCTTGTGTAAGAACCACTGAGAATCTCCTTTAAAAGTTAAAGCATAACTGATTGTATCATGATTTCACCTTTTTTTTTTCAGAGGTGCTATTTCCATAATAAGCAGACAAGACTCCAAACACAACAAAGGTAGTTTGCTTACAGTTTGAAATAAGATCCAGTAAAAGGTCCCCAAAACCCTTTAAACCCAGAGACTACTATGCTTATCAAAGTGAACCCCTACTTCCTTTTTAAAAAGATTTCCAGTGGAGTTTGGAGCATTTTGAAAGAAAGAGGCTTCACACCCCAAGGGTAAGGGGGCCACATAAGAACAGAATCAAAAGAGACATTCTGAAATCTTTATCAATATTCATGAATGCGAATATCAAAGCACCCAGTATGCCTTATTTTATTTAAGTCTGTTACTTTAGTATTTTTATTCCAGGGACTCAACTTAGCACATCTATGCATTTTCTCCCATTTTGTCTCTACAAAAATCTTTTGAAATTGGTTAGACTGAGAAATATTTAACTCAAAGTCAACCCAGCGAAGTCTATACTCAAGTAAGCTGAGGATTAGCTGTATTTGTGGCTCATCAAATCAAATAGAGCCAAATTCAGAAGACTGGCAGTATAAAAGGCAGAGTTTTGCTGCCTGATGAGGCCAGTCAAAAGAGGCAACATATCTGACTGGCCACCATATGCTATACGTGGGCTACAATCTGCTTGAAATTTTACATATGCTGTGCCAGCCTGTGCAAAACATTTCTCCCAGTTGTATGACCTTAAAAATTCACAGGGAGAGAGAAAGAAAAAAAACAACCTCTGGAATAGCACTGTAGCAGTAACTGATCAAAGGGGCATTCAGACCCTTCAAATATTAATAATCTTTTAAATATAGTTAAAGATATGAAATATCACTTGATGCATAAGAGAAATTCTGCAAATATGTCTGCTAATGTTCAGTTTCAGAATACTGCAGTTATCAATTGCATTATAAGCTTAGGTCATGCGTAACAAAACATGTGTTATTAACTTGGAGTGTATAGCAAATGAGGAATGAGAAAACGCAGCTACAAAACAAAAACTGACAAGTCAAAGCAAAAATGTCGTGATAGGGCAGGTAATGGGTTTCATACTAGTCACTATAGTAATAATGCTTCAAATCAAAATTTCTATGTCATTTTTTAAAAGCTGTATGTTAGTTAGATTCTACTAAAAATTTTGAAAGATAATTCAGGAAAACTGTCCCCAAATATAATGTTCTGCTGAAGATAAAAGAGATGCAGAGTCAGACACTCCCAGACACATTAATCCCATTGAAGTAATTAATATGTTTTTCTTGGAACTGCAGAGCTTAGTAAATTACCATGAATAAAGATGAAACCTGTTGCAGCTTTGTTTCCATGATAAATTAGGAGGAGTGAATTAGCAGTTTGTCACCAATGCTGCTCCTTCGCCGTTCTTCATCTTGTCATTCCCTCCCGACATGGTGAAGAAAAGGATAGGCCACAGCCGTTGTATGCTCTGTCTGTGGATGATAAAAAGATAAAAACAACTGGGGATTGAAGGGAAGGTGGAGACTTCAATGAAGAAGAAGGTGAAGAAGACTGGCAATGAAGAAGGTGAAGAAGACTGGCAATGCCTAAGGAAGAGAAAAAGGGCCCATGGTGAGACGTAGATTTCTTTTTACTTCATGTCATGTGGATTGAATTGCATGTTGCATTAAATGTCCATGAAGAAAAGGGTTCTTTACATCTTTTTTTTAATGGGGAGCAGAGACAACCAAGATATGAACATGTGAAGGAGTGTTAATTGTACCATAGTTTTGAATTTTAAACATCACTACTCACACACATAGTGGCACTTTTGCTCTGGTAACTGTTGTTTGCACACTGTGCTCTTGGAAAAAATAAGGTTAGGGCAGTGGTGGAATTCGTTTTTTTTTTACTACCAGTTCTGTGGGCGTAGCTTGGTGGGCATGGTTGGGGAAGTGTCAGGTGACTGGGTGGGCAGTTTTTGTAAGCAGGGCAATAAAGCTTAGGCTAGAAACAACACCAGAATGTTTTTTTCCTGCTTTCCTTACAGGATTAACCCTGTAAAATGGGGGGGGGGGGGAGAAAAGGAGATTTCTTCTAACAAGCGGTTCGCTGAACTGCTTAGAAAATTTACTACCGGTTCTAGCAAACCTGCTAGAACCTGCTGAATTTCAGCTCTGGGTTTGGGCATACAAAAATTCTAAACTTGTTCCTTTCATGATGATGTGAAGGCTCTTCAGTCTTAGAAGGGCCACAAAACACTCCTATCCTAGAGTATGCCCTAATATCTATTGTAGGACCAGCTTGTAGAACCAACTCAAGCTTTGAGAAGTGCTTTCTCTTACATCAGTGGACTTAGTAAGGTTGCAAAAGTTCTTCAAATACTAGGTGGGACGGTAAAGAACTTTTCATTTTCCACTAAGTTGTTTACACTCCATCGCCCCAAATTTTTGTGGGAAATTAAAATGTTAACTTGTGATCCAGACATTTTCATAAAATCGTGTTCTGTGTTTTAATGGAATTCTGATCTTCTTTGTTCTGACCTTTAGAGTGTCTTTGGCCATCTGATAGGTATAGAAAGTTTTCGTTATGGAGAAGATTTGGAAATGATAATTTCACCCAACACAATAGGAAAAGGCAGTCTCAATCTACACCTCTCTACCAAGGGAGTCAACTCATCAAAAACAGAATCAAGAATCATATGCTATTTTGTTTTCTCAGATAAACATTAGGCCCTTGTTTTCCCCTCTGGTTTTTTATAGCTCTCTATTCTGCGAATTCAACTTCTGTGTTAACTCAAAGGGAGTCGATAATAATATCAGGTCCATCTTCTTTCTACACTGCATTGTTGGGTTTTTTTACTCAGCGGCTTCAGGCTATAAATATGGATTGAAGCAGTAACAAAGGTAGTTTTCAGAGAGCAATCTTTTTTTTTTTTAAGCTAAGCCAAGGGTCATAATAGAACCGATGTTAACTCATATTCAGAAAAAAAAATCTCCATGGAGGTGCAGACTCCTAGAGGATTATCTACAGTCCCTGTGAAAATTTGCCTGTCAAAAGAAGGCAAAAATTAATCTGAATGGCAAATCTGGTTCTTACTCTTCAGTCTAGTTCTCCTCAGCTTCATCGCTGCATCTGGAAAAATGATACCAATAAAGTGAGGAAAACACTTGGCAAAACAACAACAATTTACAATCCCTAACAGCCTCTCTGCCGACATAGGCATTATCTTTTGATGTGCTTTGAAGAAATCAAATGAGATTTAAAAAAAAAGAAATGATAAAAAAGAAGATTCTTTTGCACAGCAGCTGCCATGATTGCAAGAGTGATACAAATAACTGTTAAGGAGTTATTTTCCTCCAGCAAGAACAGATCAAAACTATCTTCTGTGGCTTCCCTGGTCATATTTTGATGCCTGGGGGATTACTCATAAGCCAATTATTATTATGCACCTATGCTGAGGTAAAGTGTTGTTTCAAATGGGGGTATCTTCACCACTGCTTATACCAGCTGTTGCTGCTGGGAGTTGTATCTCCCTAGTCCAACAATTTAGTCTTAATACTGGCCATTGCTGATGCCTCCAGAAACTTTGTAGGCGAGATAAAGAAATCAGCAACTTGTTTCAGCCTTGCTTGACAAAACAAACAGCTTCAGGAAATGTGCAGTTAAGAATTAATGCTTTGCTTTCTTGCTTTATTTAAATTTGATTAATAAATAAAAATAAACACCTATCTCACTATTGTGTTTCTGGATGGCTAACATTTAAGTGAATAGTAAATAAGCAGTAAATGTTCATCTCTGGTGGATATTCCCAAGAGTTAGAAATAGTTTTGTTTCGTATTTACAGAAATGGGATAAAATAATCAATTAGGAAATCCAGAGTTCAATTTAGGGGAATATTCATTGAACATAATAAAACCAACCTAAAGAGCTGGTGGCTTAAATGGTGATAGTGGCAAGAGTCACGACAGCAAAAAATTGGAAGCGGAAAAATTTATCCTTAGTTGAATAGTATAATAAACTTTAGTATATTGGAACAGCAAAACCTTATACAGTTGAACAAATCTAAACCATATTCCTTTTCTGAGATACAGCAAGATTTGATACTTTTCATTAGAAAAAGGATGATAAAGAACTGTCTCTTTCTTACATTCAGATATAGAAAGATAACAGTACATGCTACTTTAAAAAAGTACTAGGTTTGGTAAGCAAAGCAGATATATAGATAGAAGTTACGTATAATGCAATGTGGAAATGCATACAGTACATTTGTTATCCTCGAGTATTTGTTATTCTGCTCTGGATAAGCTATAGAAACTTAAAAGCATTCTCCCGCCCCTATCTCCTCCAAAGCATCAGGAAAAGTTTATTTACTGAATGAATAAAAGATTTTTCCTCAAGCACTAAGCAATACCAAGACATCAGATGTGCAAGTTTCATCCAGCCTTCTTTTTTCCTCCAGCCCTGGTTTCAGACTCTAATAGTCAAAGTTTGAATAATATTTGTGGATACCTTGTTGAGCTTCTGCATTCCAGAAGAGCAATAAGCAATATGTTGGACATTCGCTGAAATATATATTCCTCATATTTGAAAATATTGTCTCCTGAGGCTAGGCAGGGTCACAAAGTTGTTTTTATAAACTCTGGAATATATGCATTTTTAAAGTAAGTGTGTAATTGCAGGATCCCACTTGGAAGTGATAAAAGAAACCCAACATCATCTTCTTTTAATGACCCCATAATCCCTTGTAGGGTGGAGTCTGGGCAACTGAATGGAACTGAGTTTTTACTGGCTGGATGCCCTCCCTGTCACCAATGCAGAGTTATATTGAGCAGATGTAGTCTCAACATGCCCAAAGAAATAAATATTGCCTCTGTTTAGGATTGAACTCATAGTCTCCTGATCGTAAGGCGAAAGCTCCACCTCTAGGCCACTGCACCACTCTATAAAACAAATCTGACATGCTGTCTTTAAAAGTGAAATACAACAGTTTGCATGGAGATACCTGTTTTGCATATTTCCATCTCCACTTTGGAAATCTTTTATGCCACACACTCTCAAATCACTAAAAGTTTTCAGGGATAAAGGAAGGGATGTGTTAGAATGTGATATACATTTCAGGAGTGACTCAGTGGAGTAGGGAGATGATAGGTGTAGGACTAAGGCTAGAAAAAGTGGTTTTGGAGGTAGTTCTGAAAGCTGATGGCACTTGGTGGTGGATAGGGTTGGAAGAATGAAGGTTGAATTGCTTAAACTAGAAAAAGAGACACAAAACTGCAGTTGTAGTATCTGCTAGGGATTCCCTATGCTTGACAGAGAATAGAATGGCCTGGAATACAGATTTCTGGTCTCCTCTTAATCTGAACTGGTCCTTGGGAAACTAAGGAAATGTAACTGCTCACTGTCAGTTGAAACATCATGACTGCTGGGGGAAGGGAGGTCTATGAGTTGGGCAGAGATGGAATAGAAGGAGGTATGGAAAGCAGCGGTTTGGTATGTGAGGATCTCAGACTGTTTCCCACCTTTCTATTGGTGATATCAGCACCTCAATTAGTTTGATCACACTATTGCTCAGGAGAGTGGATTCAGGTGAGGTAGTAGAATCTGGGTTGGAAGATTCTCAGGATGAAAGGCATGGAATCTGAGGAGAGAATACTTGACTGAGAGTACAGTATTAGAACTAGGGATGGTGATCTTGGTGGTTGAAGGGGGGAAGATACTTGCAGGTACCGTTTATATATATATTGGAATGAAGTAGAGAATGTGGAAGGGTAGATGAGGAACAGAAGGTCAGATTCCATTGCTGGCTTCCTGGATTTTCCATATCTCAATACTGGAGTGAGTGATTCCATATGAGTGGGGAGTTCACAGTAAATCTCACTGCAAGACATCAAAGGAGCACTGAACTTCTTGTTCTTAGGAGAAGGGAATCAGCTGTTTGATCCTCATCCCCATTTCTCTCCCACTCATTTTTCATGGCTCCAAGGGACCACATCAGTGCTGTCCCCCATTGTCTGAATTTTTTGACAGTATCTCTAACAAGACCTTGTTCATCCATATTATAGTGGTGGTAGAAGAGGTGGACTTGGAATGTCATATTAAAATCACATTGGGCAAGGCAGGGGTGGAAATGTTGCCCTGTAAAATAGCTATCTTCCTGGATTTGGGGACCTAACTAGACTGCAAAACTTCTTGCCTTTGTCTTTAAGGGGCAGGATGTCATTACGTGTACATCCCTGAACTATAGGGGCAAAATAAGGGGTCCCTTTCCAAGCTTTTGAATGTAATCTTGGGACTGGTTTTTGAGTCGCCTCTAAAAAATGCCAATGACTGCACTTTTCAGGTCCCAGGTCTGGGAATAGTTGGGAATTCATAGCCTCCATGGCAGCCTTTGGG
Source organism: Myanophis thanlyinensis (assembly GCA_017656035.1). Taxonomy (NCBI): domain Eukaryota; kingdom Metazoa; phylum Chordata; class Lepidosauria; order Squamata; family Homalopsidae; genus Myanophis; species Myanophis thanlyinensis. Next base: position 16,918 of record JAEANM010001896.1, read on the forward strand.
GTTCCCCTCCCGCCAGGTATTCTGTGGCTTGATGTTCACAGGCAGATACATTGGACCTCATTTTCACCTCAAAGTAGTTGCATTATTATCTAACACAGAGAATATCACACTCAGTCTTCAGCCTTTGACCTCACCTTGCCATAGTGAAATAATTTATTGGTCCTGTTGAGGTTAATTACCACCTTGGATCTCACTAGGATGAAAAAAGGATTAAAACAGTTTGCCTTGGCTTTTCATAGATCCAAATAGATTTTGATGGGCACTTAGAGAATTGGATAGGCAGTTCCAGTGGTTGCCTAGATAACCATGGCAACAGGAAATTAGCCAGGGTTTCAAAATCTCTCTGTGTTTGCTGATCTTGTTAGTATCTTGGTTTATTTAAAAACTCTGGAAAATGGTGAGGAAAGATGTGATATGTACCAGACTGAGCACAGGAACAAGCACAGCTTCAGGTTATATTGTGGTAATACTTCTCCCATATTATATTGGCACATGGCCAACCAATGGTCTTGTTTCGAATAATTACTTCTGTCTCAGAAAAAAATGAAAGATAAAAATGATCAGCAACAGATTCAACAAAAAATATTGCAATACAAGTAATTCGTATCCTGCCTTTTCTTCAAGAGGCACAGTTAGTGATTTTCTCTTATCATCATACACATACATAGGTATACAAACACACAAAAGGGTGATTAGCTTAGGCTTATTGATATGATATAGGGCTAAGCAGAGTTTTGATCAGAAGACAAAAATGTGCTGCTGTGGACTGGGCTTGTACAACACACATCTGCAGAATAGGATTCAGCAGTCTTTGTTGCGTGACTTCACATAGCTTAACCAAGTTGCTGGGTTCAGTCTGGCTAAAAACCTTCCAGCTACACAGTACACGCAGCAAGGTAGGAGTCTTTACTACACACTATATTGAAATACATTAAACAGTCGCATATCCTTTGTCAATATGAGGGTGCCATTCCCCTTTTTAAACCTGTTACTGTTTCTTCTGACCTCTTCCATATTTTGACCCTTTGTCCAGTGTTTTATAGCCTTAAAACTCAGCAGTTGTGGGCTGTAGATATATCTGACATCTGAGAACCGTCGACTCCCAGTTTATCTCTCACAAATGTCTTGAATCCAAAATTGTACTTCAAGTATCTAAGGCAGCTGCTTCAAAGACGCAAGATGAGTGCCCCAAAATATATTTTGCCAATGAATCTAAAAACCTACATTGAATATGGAATATGTAGATTCCTAATCCCAAAGAACTAGACTAGAGAGTTTAGGGAGTAATATATAATTTCTTATCTGCTGGAGACAAAAAAGCAAGGACTTACGTTAGGTAAGTGAATGTCTATCTATTGAATACGTAGGCAAGGATGACATGCAAAAAATAAAAAAGCAATTATTCAAAGCCTCCATCTAAAAATTTCCTTCAGGGTTTAGTATATAAGCTTCCCCACCTCCCAGCCTTTCACAAAGTTACTGAATTACAAGACAGGAGAAATATATTAAACACAGATAATTAAGCATCTGTAGGTATGTTTTATATGTGCGTATCTGTATATTCCCTGGCTCTACTTACACCTTTGGGAAGACAGCACCCAGTTTGCAATTCTGAGACTAAAATATCTTTCAGCCTGTTCAGAATTATCTGGATTGTGTGGATAATAGTCTAATTCAGCATTGTTCATTTCTTGAGGGGGGGGGGGAATGCATCTTGAATACCAGCATTCATCCTAAACTTGGAGTATCTAACTGTTTAATCATATTTTATTTCTATCAATAACACTGAGACACATATACTGCTTTACAGCACTCTATGAACAGTTTATAGAGTCAGCATATTGCCCCCAACAATCATGTTTCTTCTTTTTACCTATTTCAGAAGGATGAATGGCTGAGTCAACCTGGAGCTGGTCAGGATCGAACTCCTGTCAGTGGGCAGAGTTAGCCTGCAATACCAATGTAGAGACTTATAAGTAAAAAATAGTTAGTAGTGTAGAAATCTGTTATTCTGTGATGCATTTATTCCTGTATGCTAACTTGTAATTGTAAAGCAAATACTTGCCTTTTGGTTTTCTGTAGACACCTTTCACCATATATTTGTTTCCTTTTTGTAACCATATATGTGTTTAGAAAACTTTTGGGGCATCTGTGGAATATCCTGCTTGGGATCTCATAAAACTCAATTGTTTCCTCTGAGATAGACACCTTTCAAAGTTCTAAAGGTTGAATCCACATTTCACATCTTAAGCCCTATCTGTATTGCTACTTACCTAAAATCACCAGATGGCTTTGTTGCAAATTGGAAGAACAAAAGAGATCCCCAGGAAAGGAGATAAGATCAGCATCTATCATTAAGAAACATGAGAGGGAATGGGATTGGAAACAAAACGTGTATGTGTGTGTGTACATAAGTCATATGTGTTCTCCTTCACATTAGGGCCATGCAGCATATCCCTTGACGTATGCTGGATCGCCTTCCTTCATTTTGCTTTGATCAAAGATTAAATGTTGATTTTTTTTTCCTTTCAAGCCTTCGTCTAAGTGATTCTTTTGGCTTATTATTTACTTAGGCATAACTTAGAACCTTACACTACATTCTAACCACTGTACCACCACACATAAAATATTTTTTTCTATTTTTGATACGATTAAAGGGGGGAAAACAAAAACGGGGGTCAGCAAGTCTTCTGATATAAATTAGTATTAGTAGAAAGCCCATTATGACTACATAATAAGATATTCATCTGGAGCCATTTATCCAATAGCACTTCTTGGATCATCCCTATCTACCAAATTGTTTCATTCATAGTACAAAAGATAAGAGGATCACCTGCTTTCCTACCTTCTATCCATATTCTGCTGCTGTTAAGTACATAAAAGGGTTAAAATTGGATTAAACAAAAGCCACTCTCTCTGGGACTGTTCATACTAATTATACCCAATATTTTTCCAAGTATTTCTGGATAGTTTTGTTTCCTTTGATACAGAGCTATAGAGATTCCCTGTTCGTATCTTTCTCTCTCCTTGCTTTTGCCTGTCTTTTGTCCTCTTTTGCCAGTCAAATTGTTTTTAATGTTTTTTGAGTGTCACGTGTGCTTGCTCTGATTTAAATATAGGAATTGATTGGGAGTGTGCAAGATAGAAAGACTGGAAATTTAGTTACTTTCCAACAGATTAGGTGCTATGGGATCCTTGTGTCCTTGAAGCTTGGTTGTTTTCTTGCATACATTTCATTACTAAACTAGGTATCATCATCAGTACTAGTATGTTACCTAGTTTGGTAATGAAATGTCTACAAGCAAATAGCCAAGGTCACCAAGGATTCCACAGTTCAACCCTGAGCTACAAATATTCTTTTCTACCAAGATCAGAGTCTACGTCTTTGCAAGACCACACTGAGTTTTTCTCTACAAGAGTATTATTGAGCCATGGAGATAGATTGAGGACCTATCCTTGTGGACAATGAATGAAAGGAAGTTGTCAGAGTTGAGTGCATATTTGTATGTATTAAACCTTAAGTTTCTTTTTTTTTTTCCTGTTATTAGACAATACAGAACACAACCATCAAACCTGAAGATCTGTGCTTAGCAAGTATGCCCTCTGCAGGCTCTAATTTGAAGCATGACCCTAATTTTGGGAAAGATAACTCTTCTCTTTATAGATTTCCAGGGAGGGAACTGAATTGTATTTATGGAGTTGCCAAATGTCTACAATTAGTGTTAATGAAGCTGCTATGCTAATTGCAGAAATTTTGTGTAGTTCTGCACAGCTTTGGATTGTAAGTCTCAGGTGTTACTAACAGATCAGTTCACATTCCCAATTCTGGAATCTGTTTAAATCAGCAGCGCAGCCTGGCATTCATACTTAGCCTTTTTTTTTTTCAATTCCAATTATCCATTAATTTTCCCCAACACAGCCAGGAAATCTAGTTTGTAAAGCTACCAGGCATTGCTCTTAAATAGTAATTAAGGAGGAAGGGAATTGTTATCCTTAGAGTTCTACAAGGAGACAACTAATTCAGAGGTGCTGCCAGAATTAAGTTACAATAAGTTATAGTTAGGTTCAAGGACATTTATTTTTTAAAAAAAATGCTAAAAGAAACAAGAGAAATAAAAAGTATATATAACACCATTAAAGGATCAAAACAACTTCAAATTGAGTAGCAGAACAATAAAAGAGGGGGAAAGAATTAGATTATTAAACAAAAATAAAACTCTCCAAAAATGTTGATCATATTGTTTGAAAACTTTTCTCTTTTCTGCTTGTTTGGAAAAAACTACTAATTCAAGTGATACCTAGCAATTATTTGCTGAGGTTAATCTGGTGCAGACATCTCCTTCCAGTGTCACAGAATATTTTTTTAGCCAATTTGCTCACAATAGCCATAGCATTTGATACCAATTTTAATCAGCTTGTTTAATAAAAAACAGATACTGCTTCAGTACCCACTGATAATCTCTTCAAGATCATTAACCATTGTATGTCTCTTCAGAAAGTGACCACAGATGGACCAAATAAAATAGAGTATAAATTGCCAAGAAACACTCTGAAGTAAATCACTCATCGTTTACAGTATTTCTGAAAAAGATTTTTTTTAATCTCCAGAACTGAGCTGATCCAAATTAATAATACAATAACCAGAAGCCAGATTACAGACAATTACAATGTAGAATGTAAGTTTGTCATGGGTGAATAGATTGCAGCTGTATCTGTAACCTCATATTTGAGTAGGGTGGTATATAAATTTAATAATAAAAACCTCCAGTGAGGTGTTACCTTAATGTTGTTCTGGAGCTTGTGTGCTCCAGATGAGGGAACCTGTGCCAAAGGTTCAACCATATTAGATGGGCCTCATCAGAGGAGCCAGATGAAGAGTATCTTTCCATAAATAATATGGTGAGAAATAATTTAGAGAAACCCATACCAAATATGTCATTACAGAGGACAACAAGGATTTCACTAGCTGTTGGAGTACCTGAATATCTGACGACAAATGGACTATGGCAGCAGTGGTGAACCTATGGCATGCATGCCAGAGGTGGCATGCAGAGCCCTCTCTGTGGGCACATGCACCGTCACTCCAGCCCAGCTCAACTCCACTGCATTTCTACACAGTGTTTCTCAGCATCATTTCCAGGGAAACAGAAGTGACAAAACAGAAGAGTTACCAGTGTTGGGATGCTCTGCCTCCTGCCGGCCAGTTGTTGTTTGGGATTCTGGTACACATGTGCACTGCCCAGCTTGTTTCCAGATTTCTGGCACACACATGCACCAGCCAGCTGATATTCAGTTTTCGGCACCTTCCGGTTTGGGCACTCAGTCCAAAACATTTCACCGTCACTGGGCTATAGGACTTAGGACTGTTGTCTGAGAAACCCAGGTCAGCAGCTGCAGGACTATTGGAAGAAAAGTTTTTTACTGATCACAAATCTAAGAAGATTGAAAACAAAGACCTAATGATTTGCTATTATAAATCAAATCTAATAAGAGAATATCTGAAAATATTGCATCAGTTCTGGAAAGAACAACACTCAGAATAAGAAATAATGAAACAGATCAATGTCAATTCATAATACGAAATAAAATATTCACAGAAGAAGAATTTGAAGAACTGTAAAGGACTACCCAGGGCAAAATAATAAAAGCCTTGACAGAAATAGCTCCTACTATATAGGCAAGCCAGGAGGAGTCAGCAACTGAGCAAATCAGCATAGATACTGAATCATTTTTATTCCTAAACAAGAATTGCTGGGATCACAAAATTGATATGTCATAGAAAATGAAGAAGCTGGGACTTCAGAATTCAAACAAGCAAGCTGCCTGCCACATAACACCCCAGAGTTAACAATTGTTGATAAGGCAGACAAAAATGTCTGGATAAGGGACAAGGAGAGAGCAGGACAGGACAGAAAAGAAAAGAACTAGAGAAAAATCACAAAATATAAACAGCTGCAAATAGAACAACGTTGGCAAAAGAAAGTAAAAGTAATACCAATAGTACTATTCTCCTTGGTGCAATTGTAAAATATCTGGAACACTACTTGAACCCCATCGGCACTGACAAAATTCCTTCAGTCAATTGCAAAAGGCAGTTTTATTTGGAACAGTTTATATTCTACAATGACAGCTTTAACACCATCAACCAATAACATTTGCCTGTCTTAGATCTTTGGGAAGGACTCAGTGGTGGAATTCAATTTTTTTTACTACTGGTTCTGTGGGCGTGGCTTGGTGTGCGTGGCTGGGGGGCATGGCTGGGGGGGGTCATGTGTCTGGGTGGGCAGTTTCTGTAAGCAGGGCAATAAAGATTAGGCTAGAAATAACACCAGAATGTTTTTTTTCTGCCTTCCTTACAGGATTAACCCTGTAAAGTGGGAAAAAAACAAAAGGAGATTTCTTCTAACAACCGGTTCTCCAAACTGCATAGAAAATTTACTACCAGTTCTAGCAAATCTGCTAGAACCGGCTGAATTTCACCTCTGGAAGGACTCAATAGAGGGATAAAAATTCCAGATCCAATCTGAACATCTAGCTCACTGTGTGACCAACCAATATGCCTTGCAGCATTAGGTAGAGGAATCTAAATCCTCTCCAGGATTTTAGTAGATCAGACAATTATCCTTAAAATAAGCCCAAAGAGGGGCTGAATTCTAAAGTTCTGTATTTAAGATGATAATTAGTCCAAAATCACATGATCCAGCAGGTTCCATGAATGACCCCCAAAGTCAGGCATTGGGAAAAATTAAATATTTCATAGGAAACCAGATCATTGAGGCTGCAACAACCACTCCACACATAATTTTAAAGAAAATAATTTCCCAAATGTGAATAGAAGTAGTAAATTTCAAAAACCAGTATCTCTCCAATGTAAGTATCAGAGAGGGAATAAGCCTGCCCCTTTTCTGGTGGCACATCTTCAAAGTCAGCATCTGATTGGTTTATCCACCTGCCACACTCACTTAGAACATGAAGGGTGGTTGTGTTCAAATGGCAAGTGGGGACTTCCTGACAATCTTGGTTTACTTAACCAATAATGCAAACTTTTGCAGCATATGGTGGTGATTGGCTGGCTGGAAGATGGGCAGACAGCTAAACCCACAAGTCAAAATGAAAAGAATTGAAGGAGGAAAATGAAAGTGAAAATAGTGCAGTTAACATTACAAATAGGATAAAGCTATCAAAAAGAACTGGATTTTAGCAGCAGTAAAAAATAGCTGGTCTAGTTTGCAGGATAATCAAATTCAATAATTGCTTTAAGTGGTTTCATCATTTTGCAGTAACATAGCAAAGGTGAAGGCAATTTCCCTGTATATAGATATATATACTTTTAAGATATACTCTATATATATATAAAGTTAAAATGAAATATTTCTTGCCACAAGCATCTAATTCAATTTATTTTTGCTTTCGCCACATAATGTAAAAGTCATGTGTTAATTTGTCTGCGTTCACTCAATTTTTTAACAGTAATGTATCCTTTTGATCTAATCAATACTATGACTACAGTAGTTCACCTTCCTTCCTAAAACAAAATATTCCACCTTCCTAAATATTTTTGCTCTTTTTTAATCCCTTAATCCCTGATTCTTATCAGATTACATAATTCTGAACTCATTACAAAAGCGTACAGTTACCCTTCTGAAGTCTTGAAAAAATGTATACAACGATGTGATGTCAAGGCAAAAACCATTTTTTTCCTAATTTAGTGGTATTCTGGAAGCAGAGGGTTTTGGGGGGTTTTTTGTCTTGCAACAGGAGGATATTGACCAGGGGTGTCAAACTCATGTCATCATGAAAGCATCAAGCGATGTATCATGACTTTTTCTCCTTCGCTAAACTGGGCATAGGCACAGCTAGCACATGACACATCCAGCCTGCAAGCCATGAGTTTAACATCCCTGATATAAACTATGTTATCTTCCATTACCTGAAATCTGGAAAACTATACTCTAGAATGCAGTTCAATTACACAGCAAAACAAACTCTGAACCCACACCATCCCAGCTGTCTCTCCACTCAACTTTTATAGCCAACAGTTGTTGTACTGGCTAGGGAGAGACCTTAAAGGTAAAGGCCAACAGGAGCACATAAGTCAGCCATTTTATAGACAGCCTGGTCTCTCATACTCACTCAGATTCACAATAGTTCAACTGACTATATTTGTTTCTCTAACCTAGTTTCTCAACCTTGGTGACTTTAAGATGTTTGGACTTCAACTCCCAGAATTCCCCAGGCAACTTCTGGGAGTTGAAGTCCAAACATCTTAAAGTCACCAAGGTTGAGAAACACTGCTCTAGCCAATAGGACTAAGAGTAACAATGGTACAGGACTTACATTGAGCCCAAAATTTTCTGTTGTTAGAGACAGTTGTTAAGCGAGTTTTGTCTCATTTTATGACATTTCTAGCCATAGTTAGCAATAGCACCCACAGTGCTTTTACAGTGTGGTTTACAATGTCATATTGCCCTCCCCTCAGCAATCTGGGTCCTCATTTTACCAATCTCAAAAGGATGGAAGGATGGATTGAACACCTGGCTGTGGGGCAGAGTCAGCCTGCAATACTGCATTCTAATCACTGTGGCACCACGACTCAGCTGTTAAGTGAATCACTGCAGCTATTACGTTAGTAACAAGGGTGTTAAGTGAATTTGGCGTCCTCATTGTCTTTGCTTGTCAGACGGTCACAAAAGAGGATCATATGACTGTCATAAATGTGAGTCAGTTACCAAGCGTCTGAGTTTTGAACGTGACCATGAAGATGCTGCAATGGTCATACGTGTGAAAAACAGTCATAAGTCACTTTTTTCAGTACAGTTGCAACTTTGAATGGTCACTAAATGAATCATTGTAAGGCAAGGACTATCTATAGCATTTAACTGCATACATTTAGAATAACTATAAAAATCCAATGCAAAATCATGTATCTGAACTTGCAGAAATTTGCCGGGATTTCAGCAACAAAGATTGGCCTTATATGAAAAGAATACCAAGGCTATCTGGTCAAATCATACATTAGCTGCTTATCATGTACTAATTGGCTCGTTGGTACTGTTAGGAATGTAAAACTAACAATTATTGGGTAGACAATATATAAACCAGGATTGTTACTTTAAGAATTGTTACTTTACCTCTAAGTGCTATAGCTTTAAGGA
>JAEANM010001897.1:0-26072 GCA_017656035.1 Myanophis thanlyinensis
AAATTCTAATTTAGTAAATATTGATGGCTATAACCCTCATAAATAAAAACTCCTCAGGGTCCTTAATAATTTTAAAGAATGTAAAAGAGTCTTCTTGAGGCCAACATGTTTAAGAACTGGTGATTTAATATATGTCGCAATGGTAGAGAAACTTCTTATAAACAAGGTTACTGATGATTCATTTATATGTATACAGTGACCCAGTATTCCCCAGAATGCTGATATGCACATTATGCTGCTGTTTAGAACTACAAGTCACAACTTTTTCCATTACAGTTTCTACAATAATGTGAATGTGTTCACCTTTTGATTCTTAATTGCTTTTTTTTAGCTATAGTTTGTCAATTAGCAGTCAAGTTCAGTATTTGAGAGAATGTTCAGGTATATTGAGCAATCCCATAAACAATTATTTGTTTTTATAATTAAATGGAATCTTTCTGTTTAGATAAAATAACTTTCAATACCAACTGCTGGAGAAAACTACCACCTTCAGTTTCTGCATCCAGGCTTCCAAAGTCATTTCGTTGCCATCACTGGAAATAAGATTATTAATTGAGTCTGTCATTTGCATCTTTATAACTGTCTTGTTTGGTGTGGCAACCAAACAAGATAGACATAGACCTCAATGGATAGTTAGAACTGCAGAAAAAACCATTGCTACCAGTCTACCTTCCATTGAGGACCTGTATGCTGCATGAGCCGGAAAGAGGGCTGTGAAAATATCTAGCGATCCCTCACATCCTGGACATAAACTGTTTCAATATTTATCCTCAAGATGATGCTACAGGATATTGCATGCCAAAACAACTAGACACAAGGATAGTGTTTTCCCCAGTGGTGGGCTGTAACCGGTTTAACAACCGGTTCTGTGAGCCTTCTGCATTTGCACATAACTTCAAAAATAAAGTAATTAGAAGCTTAGGAGCTTATCTAATCAGGCAGCACCGGTAAGTAGAACAGTGGAGGTGTGCAAATCAGCTGTGCCGTGCAAATTCGGCTTTCAGCTGAGCCAGAAAGAAGGAAGGGATATAGGACAGGATAGGGCGGGGGCAGGTGGGTGGGTGGGGTCAAATGAAGGTTGGACCTACCAGTTCGGTAGAACCAGTCCAACCAGGCAGCAGCCCACCACTGGTTGTTCTGTCCTAGGCCTCTCAAGACACGAGAACAGAGAACCACAGAGACATGAGAACCGCAACAACTATTTATTATCTAAACTAAAACCTGGCTGATAGTCCAGATTGCTATCAGTATTGGCACAAGGCCCTAGAATGACTCACAAATACATGAACAGAATTTCTCTGAAAACTACATGAATGAATGAATGAATGAATGTTGTTCCCTGCAACTCCCCTCCCCTTCGCTCCTCCTTTAATCTCTCAGGAAGGGGCCAATCACTGGCCACCTTTGTTATGCCTTCTTCGCCTGCCCTGCTGAGCTGCTCTCTCCTCCTGAGCTGCTCTCTCCTCCTAGCAGCCCTGCACATATGCACATCAGAGACAGTCTCCACCAGTTCCTCTGCAGTGGTCTCTGACTCTGAAGACAACTGATGGCTGACAGGCATCCCTGTTCCCAGCTCTGTCTCAGAACACTCCTCAGAGCCTTCCCCATATCCAGGACAGGCTCATGTTGGTCCTCACTGTCAGAGTCTGCCAACAGCTCCGTTGGCTGCTGTTGGGCCACAACACTGGTTTTCCCTCATACTAAACAACTAATTCCCACAACACTGTCATACTATCTAGGGTTATATTACTATTATTCATCTCATCTTTCCTATTACCTATTTCCTTATCTTCTTACAACTATAACTTTGTTGCGTGTATCTTATGATATATTGTTTCATTTAGTGTCTTAGTATGATTTATGTTGATTGCTCATTTAGTATCTTATGACTATTACTAAGTGTTATAATTTATGATGAATGTATTTTATGAGTATGATCATGATTTATCACTTGTTACTTGTATATACACTGGTTGCATATGAACCAGATTATGCAATAAACATACCTGGACAATAAAGAATTCTATTCTATTCTGTTCTATTCATTTTAAAGACTGTAGTTTATTCAGCTATTATGACTAAGTGCATGGAGGCACATTTACGTAGCCATAGCATAGCACCCACTAAGGAGACATGACAAGAGAAAAGGGAAAGTTACAATATAATCAATGAAATACTCCTTCATACTTGCATTAAAAAAATTAGATTGAATCAAGACTATATACTTCAATTCATTTTCCTATAAATCAATCTGTTAAAGTTGAACGGTCCTTATGCATGAACATAACATTGTTCCATTAACCTTTAAATTGTAAAAGAACCTTTGGAATTGATTTCAGTGAAACCTAATTTCAGGTAAGCATTTGAAATACATTTGACTTAGGACAAGTCAGATATTCTAAAACTAATATATCTCCTATTTCAATTTGATTCAATCTTCCATTTTCTAATTTATTTCTTTGTTTCGTTGCTTATTTAAGTGTGCATTTTTTTTCTCCTAAGGATTCTCTTTGTTGATTTTGAGCAGTTTCAACCAGCCCCACCCCCCTCAGCTTGTCATCATAAAGCCCCACCAACAATTCTGCTCCTCCCAAACAAATTCCCTTTTGCTTTGCTCTGAGGGATCCTGAAATATTTGTTATTCCCAGAACCTGAAACTTAAGACAAATTGCTGAACTCAACAACTCTTTGCCTTGCCAGTTTGGGAAGGATCCAGATTCATCTTTCCCCGAATCACTTAGCATACCAAACCTCCTGCTTAAACAAACTCAGCAGGAAAAAAAAGCATTTAACTCAATACACACATGCCCCAACATAGCTTCAGGCAACATAAATATAAAAGATATTTCAAGGTATGCAGTTACTGGGTTAAAATATTTAGGGCTTTCACGAGACCCTAATGATATATCATTGTGCTTGGGGACCTGAATATGTGACATAGCCTATGAAATGGTTATGATGATTTCTCTGTTGTTTGTTAAGGAATTGTTTTTTTTTAAACCTCAGTTACCAATTACGTGTATATTGTTTTTCTTTTTATAGGTTATTTTATCCTGGTTTTACCTTTACCTTTTTTTAATCCGCCCATAGTCATGAAGCTGAGAAAGGTGGCCATATAAATTTAAAAAGAAAGAAAGAAAGAAAGAAAAAGAAAGAAATGAGTAAAGTTCTCTGCTACCTACTTTAAGACAACTAATTCCAGGGAGTTTGCAAGAATTGCAGCTTTTACAAGTAGCCAGATTCAAGACCACAGGCATGCTTAATCAATCAATAATAATGTTATATACCTCACCTGTACCTACCAAACTGAAATCCCGATTATATTTACAAATCTAGACACAGTGATGGCTTTTTTATATAAATGCCACAACATCTGCAGTCATATCCAAGAATGTTCAGGCTGCCCAACAGTACGGGAACCATGGATCAACAATTACTTCAGTATCAATTTTGGATTTAAATGATCCTTGGTGATAACTTACTGTAGTTTGGCAGTTCAAATCCCACCACGCTCAAGGTTGACTCAGCCTTCCATCCTTCTGAGGTTGGTAAAATGAGGACCCAGATTGTTGGGGGCAATGTGCTGACTCTGTAAACTGTTTAAAGAGGGCTGTAAAAGCACTGTAAAGCGCTACATAAGTCTAAGTTTCAGCTCTGTATATATTTTGGGGAAACACTTCAGAGCTGCCACAGCAAGGCCTGACAAGCTGTAGGAACAGGAGGAGGGAGGGGGAGAATACTATGAGGCAGGTATCATAACATTCTTTCCTGTGGGAGTGAAGAACGTCTTGCCAGCACTTGGGGAGGTGTGCCTGAAAGTTATCTGAAGGCTTGATGGTGACCAGATTGGTCTGTGTGATGCACATGGGCATTGAGGAGAAGGAACTTTAATTTTGATTTGGGGTGGGGAAAACGCTGGGTTCTTAGATTCAGATTTTCCCCAGATGTGCCAATATGACATCTCTAATAAATCTATACTTTGAGGAAAAGGCTTGCCTTGGAGTTTTGATTCTGTTAGGGATATTACTTGGAATCCTGACATTAAGTGCTATTGCTAGTGCTAAAGCTATATTGTAATTGACTAAAAATTTCACAATAATTCTGGTTCATTGTGAACAAATAGGCACTATAAAGACACTGCCTTCTGGGCTGAAATATATAGGTGATGAGTCACCATTAGACTGACTCACTGGGTATAGGTGTCACCTGAAACAATCACTTTACCCAGGTCTTATATAGCAGCTTAACATGCACCCATTAAGATGACTTCAGGGTATAAATCAGATATTTAACAGGCAGGGGAACAGGCCAGAGCTATTTCTAATCATTGGCATCCTTAAACAAGGTTTGAAATTTATATTTGCTTCTTTTCTTTCAGGGTGATTGAGAATGACTTCCCTGCTAGAATGCTTGCATATTAGCTAGATATAAAACAATGTGTGCATAATATTTTAACACTCTGAAGAAAATTTAGACTTCAGAATAAGTATTGCCCTTGATCTTCTGTGCAAGTTTTAAGTAGTGATTAATAATAATACCTCTTTTTATCTGAAAAGACTTACATCCTATACAGGATATTTTTAATAGACTGAATGTTTTGGCAAATTTCATGTTTCACTCTTCTTGACATCTTCATAATTCCAAAGCTTGCTATGCTGCCAGTGCAGCTTGTTCAATAAAAGATAATATATGGCCCCTCTTAGGCACCATGGTGTTTTTCACAGCTTTTGATTCAATCAATTTCAATATGAAGAATTTCACTCTGGATGTGAGAAATTATCCCTTTGTGTCTGTACATAATTAACTCCTGTGTAGAACTTGACTAATGTTCTTGAGGTTATCTGTACATTAAATTCCTTTCACGAAACATCAGAATTTTCTCTCAGATCATTAATAAACAGAAATGCAACTTGCTAGGAACACTCTGAGTTAAACTTTAAATCTGAAGCCAATCTCAGATATATGAGTTGTGTCCTGACATTCGGCTCACAGAAATAGATTTACAGGGTGAGGCCTCCCCACATGCTCGTATATCTCACTCTTACATATATGAGCAAAGTTTGATAAATATGTACTTGGATAGTTGAGGCCCTGGATTTGGAGAAGCTGGGAGAATGGCTTCTAACACTGCATATTCTGCCAGATCACTTACTGGTTCATAGCCCTGCCAAGCACTATAGATAACAGATGCTGATGAAGGACCAAAACCTGAAAACAAAAGTGAAAATTGGTACTCATCTGAACAAGTTTGCAACTGGATTGAGAATGGAACTGACAAAGCATGGATTATTTATTAACCATTTATTTGTTGCCTCAAACTTTCATCGGTAAAGAATAAATCCTATATTTGCACAAAACTTACACAACTCTCTATGGAGATTCTAAGCCATTCAGGTCATGGGTCTCTCATGGGTCTTTTTCCCCCAAGAGGCAACTGAACTCCAATTGTTTCTTGAGGGGTGAGGGGAAGCACCTTTGGGATTACGCAACTCTGTTTTCCTTATCTAGTACAGGCTTCTGTGTTCTGCAACATTTTCAAAAATGTGGATGGCATCTAAATGCATGTAACCATATGCTCCTTATTTATACATTTGGGCATAAGTTTTGTTGCACAGTAATGTTACCAATATCAGGAAATGTCCAGATTGTTTTGCGACTTTTAGTTGGGAGTATAGTTGGGAGCTGATTATCCAGTTTCCTGCTTCTACCTAGAGCATCACTAATAATTAAGACAGAAAATAGTATTGAACGTATTTACTTCCAAAGATACTTGTTGCATTGCCTTCCACCACAACCATAGAAGTAAAATAGTACAATCAGGTGATACAGCTGAATTCCATTTTGAATCAGAAGATTCAGAGCAGCCATGGAGTGGGGTTATATACCAGAAGTATGTTGTTCTAAAATATGTTGGAAGTAAACCATGTAGCAAGAGTGATTTTTGTTGCAAGCTAAGCTTATGATGTACATATCTACTGTGAGGCCTTTTATGTACAAGAACAAAGGTCTCTGCTCCAATAAGTTTATAATTAAAAATAGGGTTCATTAACCTGATTCGTGCACTGTGATAAATTATACTTTTGTAAATAAAACATAGGTAGTTGCCTGGATTCATACACTATAATCCAAAACCAATCAAATTGTCTATTTTGGGTCCAGACAGACGCTTCATCCCTTAACAGGAACAGACCAATCATAATTGGGGTACTTACATAACAAATAAACCTTATACTAACTAAGTCAATGGCTGGATTTCTACAATATACTGTATCACAAACTATTCACCCAATTTAGCCTATAATATAAGCCAAGTGTTCTAAGATGCTCAATGGCAAATGAAATAACCAAAACTGATTATGATTTCCTTTTTCTACCATGTTTTCCTCCTCCTCTTTTTTATTGGGTTTTTTTTTTCTAAGCATGCTAATGGTTGCTACTGTGCTACAATAACTTCCATATATATTTGTTGAAAAATCAAACTCTGTTAAAAGGTATTTTAATGATAACTATTCAAGGGCACAGTAGGAAGAAATAGAAAAGAGGGAAAATTTTAAATGGTTTTAGTTTATTTTTAGATACTTTAGCACATCATACACAGTGATTTATTTATTGTCTTGTCGAGGATTATGTTGTTTTGAACTCCCTATCCAATTTTGGGTGGCCACAGAATCTATGTTTGTATTATTTGCTACAGAATTAGAATAAAACTTGTTTGGGAGTATTACACATAATTGAAAGCAGGCATTATCAAAACACAACCAAAGAGATGGGCTGATGTTGTTATGGCCAGTTGACTAAAATGTTATACAAGTATTACATAAAATATGCACATTAATATGCAAACTTGTCTTCTTTTTTGAATGTGAGATCCAGTAGCCCTGTACAGTCCTCCATGGTCCTCCGGTGAAAAACTGTCCAGTCCAAATGTGATTGGAAGATGAAGAATCATAAAATGGTAAGCAAGGAGCTGAAGTATTCCATTAACAGGTAGCACTTGGAACAACAGATGAAGCAGTGATATAAGGCTCATCTATATCCCTCCAGCACTGTGATGGCGAACTTATGGCACAGGTGCCACAGGTGGCATGCAAGCTGTTGGCCAACTTACCTCCAGCTGAGCATGTACATGCACATACACATGCGATTGCGCATGCAAACATGCGCAATTGCAGAGACTCAGCTGGTCTTCAGGCCTCTGCTATGCATGCGCATGCAATTGCTCATGTGTGGGTGAGTGCCTGCACCCAGCGCACATGCATTGCACATGCAAAAGCTGCATGCATGTGCAGATGATGCAGTTGCACATGCAATGCACATGGAGGAGTCTCATGCAAGTGAGGATGGCACGTGCAAAGTGCATACTTTTCGGCACTTGATTAGTAAAAGGTTCACCACCACTGCTCTAGCTTCAGCACAAAGATGCCTATGTCATTTCATTGATGGGTGGTTGATGATGCAGTCAAGCTGGCATCTGCTTAGCTATCATTGACTACTTCAAGCTATATGGGTATATCCTACCCCTCCAGTTGTTCAACAATACCCTTCATGGTCATTTTGATTTGGGCATAGAGAGAGGATACAAGCTGTGAAAAAAGTAGTGGATGGAAGAGAAGAAGCTTTGTAATAATTCCTTTAGGAAACTACAAATCCACTGGCAGCTCCTCCCCATCTTCTTTCATTGCAAGTCAACCCATCTTTTCCTGAATCCAGATTCCAACCTCTGGCCCCAGTGTCTTTCCTTTTCTAGCACCTATCACTATCAACACCTTGATCAGGATCTGCTGATGAATTTCAATAATTCCTGCCAGAATTAATATTTTTTTCTTTATTTCTGTTGCTTGTCTTCCCAGAGATTTATTTTAAACATTGGTTTAGAGCAGGGGTCTCCAACCTTGTCAACTTTATGATTTGTAGACTTCAATTCCCAAAATTCCTCAGCCAGCATGTGTTGGCTGAGGAATTCTGGGAGTTGAAGTCCACAAGTTGTAAAGTTGACAAGGTTGGAGAACCCTGGTTTAGAGCTGTTTTAGAATAGAATGAATGGCTAAACCAGCCATTCTAGCCTCCATCAAAACCAAACCAGAAGTGATTGGTAGATGTTTTCCTTGCTTGTTGATGACAATTAATGAGAGTGCAAGTGATCCCACCAATAGCTTTCTTTAACTTGTCCATGAGTTAAACTCCACTCTCTGGTTTTGTTCAGTAATGTGAACAATATAAAGTATGCTCACTTAATGTTCTGCCTAACAAAGCATAGAAAAAAACACTTTAACATAGCTGTGAGGAAGATCCTGGGGTTCAGCAGATCACAGAACCTAATGTTCTAATGTGTTTCTATTTAAATGATATAATGCAATACATCTATTTGACCATCAATAAATTAGCATGTGGAAATATAAATCATGTCTTGCTGGTGCATTTTTTTTATCTTTTAGCAATTATAGGACTGTAGGGTTCTCTGGGGAATTGCTGCAAGATTAAAATAAGACCCCCAACATAGATGCACGTTCGTTCATACTTTTGTACATTGAACAGAACTGATCAATGTATGCTAGTTAAGATGAGGAATCCAATTCTTACCCCATCCCATCAAAGTTTTTGCCTATTGCTTATCTCCACATAAGGAAAAGCTTATGCTTGTACATTTAAGCTACTTAAATATATGACACAAAGAGACATATCCTATCAAATGTGGTAATAATAAGACATCTTGTTCAAAGTGACTTGAGCCTTTTATGTTGTACAGAAGATGAAATACCAGACTGAGGACTTCCTTATATTATAAGAAGGCTATGAAGACTGATATATATATCATTGTGAAACAAAGTTTTAAGAACATCTTATATTCAGTGCCAAGTACATGCTAAACAATTGGTAATATTAAACACTGCTAAAATAAATATCTATGCCACAGTAAATACAGTGTATAAAAATAATTCTTTTTTTCTTACTTGAATGATTCAGTCAAATGCATATTTATTCAATAATACATTAAAGGAATTTATTTCCAGGCATGTTTGTCTCACTGAACCATCTGATCTGTTGCATCTTTAAAAACTTGTACATCTTGACACTAGAAGACATGAGATTTATTCCGCCACAGTTAAAGTGCACTATTTTCAAAGTTAGAAATGTAACCTTGTGTTTAAATCTCTTATTGAGCACCACTCAAAATAGAAGCACTAAAATTGTCCCCTTTTACCCATCCCATTTTCTACTATACGTATCCAGTTACTTGCCATAGTCCTTCTTTGTTTCATGTTACTTTTATTGTATTTTACATTACATTTTAAAGTATCCTCAATGATTTTCCATACAGTAATGTTGATGATACAACAGAGCAAAAGTGGAAATATTTTTTGCACATTGACTCAGTGAATGAAGCTGTTCTTATACAAAAGTTTAAGACAGGCACAAACAACATTTCAGCTCAAAAGCTGCACTTTCCTTTTTTTTTTAATGGTCTCTGAAATCTACATTGCTGATAATACAATTATGTCATTACTGGTATATAGACTGAGCTGACATTTTGGAGATGGGGATTCTGGAGAGGTTTCATTACAGGTATTTTTAAATATATACAGGGGGCAAAAGGATACTATGGAAAATTAGTATTGTACTCCAGGACTTTGGCAGTACACAAGACAGGATGTAGGTTTCTCAGAATGAGATTGAGGCTGTAGGCAGTTTACAGATCATGGGTTGGCCTTCCTGCTTTAAAAATAACATGTCAATTTGTAAATGTTTTGAGCTTTAATTCTGTTTTTCTAAATGTCTTAGAAAAGAAATAAACTTAAAAATAAATGTTCCTCAGACTATCACATTTAAAAGCAGAATAATCCTGTTGGATTTAAAATCCATTTAGGCCAGGGCTGTCAAACTCACAGCCCGCAGGCCGGATGCATCACACACTGGTCATACACACACACACACCCGGTTTAACAAAAGGGGAAAAAGTTGCAATACTTCATGTGATGATGCCATGACTATGCGAGTTTGACACCCCTGATTTAGGCCTTTTACATGCTCTCCATTCTCATCACTGAAGAGAAGTATCCGCAGAAAAAAAGGCAAGGAATGTAAAATCAAGATGACAGCCTTGATGGTGGTTGCTACCATTTTTAATCCCTCCTGCAAACACTTACATATATGAGACACATCATCCTCATCATTATTGCCCACAAGAGAGCATAGCTCCTCTCCATCTCAAGGTTTCTCAACCTTGACAATTTTAAGTAGTGTGGATGTCAGTTCCCAGAATTCCCAGTCAGAATGCTATGAATTGAGGTCCACACAACTTAAAGTTGTCAAGATTAAGAAACACTGCTTTATCCAACACACACACACACACACACACACACACCTCTAATTCTTGCTTCACCACATTTGTTTGGCAGGGTGAAAAAGCAATCATGTACCGGGACAGCGTCAAAACTACTTCTACTAAGCGATTATGGATAAAGGACAGCAAAATTCCACCACCTTTGACTTCAGGAGGGAACCAAAAAGGGAGGAAAGTGGGAAACATGGCATTTTTGCCTTCCAAAGTCAATGGGTTGGGCCAATGCTCGTGCTGGCTCCTGAAACGCCAACTAGTAGGAACGCAAAGGAGCTCCAGATTTCTCAACACCACCATCCAGCATCTGAATTTGCAAGATCCAGTTGACCTAACAGTCTTGATTAATGGCTCTTAGGCAAGGGGGACAGCCTCAAAATGATGTGCTCAGATCAGCCTTGTTTATTCAGTTATGTTCTCACAGCTCTTTTTCTGATCCATTTGCAATTTGTTTTTATTGTTTTTTCATTCTTGCAAAGCTCGGGGCTCCCTCAAGCCCACCCATTGTTTTTCTTCGTTTTGCAGATGTTTGGGTAGAGAAGTACCTTAGCTTTCCTCTGAACTCTGGAACTTTAGGGGAAAATAAACTCATATTCTATTAATTGCAGGTGGATTGCATCAACAGTAATTAAGACGGTGGTGCTCATCTTGCAACAGTTCACTCAAGTGACTGTTTGAAGTTACAGAAGCTCTGACAAAAATGACTTATGACCATTTTTCAGTCTTATGACCATTGCAGGATCCTCAGGGTCATATGATTTACATTTAGATGCTTAACAACTGACTCACATTTATAATGATTGCAGTGTCCCGTAGTCATGTGACCACTTTTTGCAACCTTCTGACAAAGTCAGTGGTGAAACCAGATTCACTTAGCAACTATTTTATTAATTTAACACCTGTAGTGTTTAACAAAAGTGGCAAGAATGGTCATAAAATGAGTCAAAACTCATTTAGGAGCTGTGGTGGCAGTGGTTAGAACGCAGTATTGCAGGCTGACTCTGCTGACTGTCAGCAGTTCGATTCTCACCCGCTCCAGGTTGACTCCGGCTTCCATCTTTCCCAAGTGGGTAAAACGAGGACCCAAATTGTTGGAGGCAATATACTGATTCTGTAAACTGCTTTGAGAGGGCTGCAGAGCCCCGTGAAGCAGTATATAAGTCCAAGTTCTACTGCTCTTGCAATTAACAAATTTATCCCTTAGCACTATAAATCTGGGGCTCAACTGTAGTCATAAATTGAGGACTACCTGGGCTTTCCTTATGTGAAAGTCCGATTGAGAGAGATTAAAAGATCAGGAATTCCGTTCCCTCTCCTGGTTACCCGCACGTAGCAAGCATTGCAAATATTAAAACCTGGTTTCTTTCCTTTGCAAAAACTCCGGCCAGGCGAGATATCATTTCACCTCTACCAACGACAGACGTTTGGTGTTGTTTTTTTCCAACCCGTTACCAACTTCTCGACAGAAAGGGTTAACTCCGAGGAAGATCGGTAGGGGGCGTTAAACGGATGCTGACGGTAGCTGAAACTTTTCAAGTCGGTCCAAAACATCCAGAGGGAGGGGAAGCGCGCGGGGGGGGGGGGGAGAGAAGAGAGCGCTTACCCCGCCGTGACTCGAAGAGCCGGGCGAAGGCGCGGGGTTAACCTGCAACTGCGCCTCTTCGGGAGGGAGTCGCTGCCGCTTCGCTCTCCCCAGCCGCCTCCCTTGGCAGCTCTGCCTGCACGGGAAGGGAATCTCCTTCCCACCTCGCCTCACGCCCGTGGTTGGGGCGACGCAGGTAAGGCGCTCCGGATTCTCCTTTTGCTCACCGGCCCTTGGGGCGACGCGGTGGGAGAAGAAAGCAAGGCAACGCGGCGCGGTGCGATGCAATGCAATGCAATGCGATGTTTTACAGCAGGGATCTCCAATCTTGGCAACTTGAAGACTTGTGGACTTCAATTCCCAGAATTCCTCAGCCAGCTTTGCTGGCTGAGGAATTCTGGGAGTTGACGTCCACAAGTCTTCAAGTTGCCAAGATTGGAGACCCCTGTTTTACAGGTTGCAGGGGCGGCTGCTCCCCGCTCGGGCGAACGCGTGGGATGATCTTTCAGGAGGTCGCGTCGCGGGAGGGGTTTGCCCACGTGCGACCTTGAATGTTTTTTTCTCCTTTTTTATTTTCGGCTGTTGCGTGGAATGCTGTCGGAGGAATTGCGTTAATAACTTCGCGCGGGGAGAATAAAAGACGTGTAGGACCATCCGAGGGAAAAGTAAATGCGGAGGATGCAGATTTAGAAGCGGGGGGGGGGGGAAGAGTAGGCGACTTGGGGCAAGTCCGCCGGCGCGCGCCCTGAATCGGGAACTAACCAAGTTTACCGATTGCAAAACTAACCAGATCCGCTGAAGTCGGATCTTTTTGACATTAGCAAACCTTCTTTTCTGACCCCGGTGGGTCCAGCCTAGAAACGGGTTTCTGGGATACAGAGGATGGGACAGGATGCAGAAGATTGATTGTTTAATAGGTCATTTCCCTGGGTGTTCTGGCCTCACATATATAAATGTGATAAAATAAATAAATAAATAAATATCTACCAAATAGGTAAAATCATGAATCGCATCTTGGGAATTGAAGAGGGATGGTGTCACCTTATTCTGAGCCCATCCATTTAGGTTGCTAGAGAGAAGTGGTCCAGTTGAGCCAAGTATTGGCTATTTTGAGCCTGGCAGCAGTTCTCTGAGTTCTTGGGAGAATTCTTGCTGGGCATTGTTATTTGAGGTCCTCTTAAAAGGAGATTTAGTCAAGGAGGTTGCTGGTGGAATATCTCCTCTGATGGCAGACAGGACATTTGCACATCACTTGGTGCTTTTAACTGAAGAGGTCACAACTTGAACAGACATACAGCCTGCAGATATTTCTAGGGCAGTCCTGCTTACATAGTCTAATCTATTCTGGCCAATGGTCAGATAAGGAGACTATTAAGGAACACAGTTTCTGCTATCCTGAATTCCTTCACAGGAAAAAAGTGGGAAGTAAAAATAAAATAAAATAAAATAAAATAAATACAAACAGGATTAAAATCTCAAAACACTTAATTAGCACCAGCTGTCCTCCTAGTCACCCAATAGGCAAGCAAGAAGGAATTGGGAAGAGGCAGTTGGACAGTTCTTTTTTAGATATAAAACTGGTTGGTTGGTTGGTTGGTTGGTTGGCTTCAAGACAGCCATGATTCCTGGTGACTGCTTGAGCAGGTTTCTTGGCAAGATTTCTGAAGTGGTTTTCCATTGCCTCCTTCCTAGGGCTGAGAGAGACTGGCCCAAGGTGACCGGCTTCTTGCCTGGGGTGGGACTAGAATTTAGACTCTCAGTTTCTAGCCTGGATCTTTATCTACTTACCGTAGTTACTTCATATAGGCAAAACTCATCAGAAGGATGAGGAAACTCAGCCCTATGATACAAGCCCAAAATTTCTTTGCAATTCATTCATAAAATTTCTGATAGAAGGGAAAATACCCCTGTAACAGCTGTTGGAAAATATTACTTCCAAAGGGTCCTACTGACCAGAATGGGAGGTACATGTTTCCTACATGGGTCTCCTCACATTAGTTTTCATTTTTCCCCCTCCATGATTTTTCTTTTATTCTTTTAATTTAAAATTAGACTAGAGGCCCAGTGATCTCTTTCAAGTGCCAATATGCCAAAAAATTTTAATACTGGCCAGTTTCTGTGGCCTGTATGTTGAGATAAAGGGGTACATGGATACTTTAAGCTTGGAGAAATTATCTGCAAGGCTGTCTTTGAATTATTCCTCTCCCAGATTCTTGGAAGTGAATAGAAGTTTAGCTTCTCCATGCTCCATGGTCCAATCTAAGAAGTTATACAGACTTTCCCCGTATAGGATAACAAAGAGGCCTGAGTAAGACATTATGTTAGAAATAGGAGATTCCTGAGCTGACACATATTGCTCTGAGATATTCTAGAATTGAATTGAGTTTGAAATAAAAACCGTAGCCAATCAGCTGAACTTGATTTTGCTGGACTTGGGTAGGTCCTTCCAATCCATCAAAACTGTTTTCATTTGCTAATATTTTGTAAATCACACAAATAACAGAATAACAGAGTTGGAAGTCATATTCCAACAGAGGTCTTCTAGTCCAACCCCCTGCTCAGGAAGGAACCCCTATACCATTTCAAACAAATGGTTGTCCAATCTCTTTTAAAAAATATCCAGTGTTGGAGCATCCACAACTTCTGGAAGCAAGCAATTCCACTGATTAATTGTTCTAACTGCCAGGGAATTTCTCCTTAGTTCTAGATTGGTTCTCACCTTGATCTCACCTTGATTGGTTCTCACCTGATTTCTATCCATTTCTTGTCCTGTCTTCAGGTGCTTTGGAGAATAGCTTGACTCCCTCTTCTTTGTGGCAGCCCTTGAGATATTGGAACACTGCTACCATGTCACCCCTAGTCCTTCTTTTCATTAAACTAGACATATCTAATTCCGTTCTTTGTCTGCTTTAGCTTCCAGTCCACTTAGTAAGATAAGTGGCGTGGGAGTGCCTCTCTGAACACTAGTAGAGATGCTGCTAGTCAGAATAGATATATTAGCTACATCATTTTTATATCCAGGGGCAACCTTTCTTTTCCTTACCCCTACATGGGGCAGCAAGATCCTAGAGAAAGGCAAGGGAATTTTGGTGGAGGAAAAGAGATTTTCAGGATTTGGGGTGCTGGTCTTAGTTTACTTGAAGTCCAAACATATTTGTTTCTTTGAGGGAACCATTACGGGAACTTGCAGTATATAACATTTCTGGATTAATAAGTGTTCTCCAGATCTGGAGAACTTCAAGATCTGGGAAAACCCTAGGGAAAACTACGGACTATATGAACATACATAGTATGATCTTCCTTGCTTTTTGATAGTGTAGCAGACTGTAGTGAGATTTGAGGCTGAATTTCCTGCTTATTTTTTCCTATTAATATGTAGCTGTTCATCAATCAAGGTTGCATTTGTGAAATAGACATTGACACTCAAAATATTTGAATCATTATCTCCAACTCAACAATTTTCAAAAGGAGTTGTTTAATCATAGTTGCGGTCCCTTCATTAATGAGATGACGATAAAGGTGGCTGAGATTCAGCCTTCCCTCAATGGTCTCAAGTGAAGTTAGGTAGAGTTGTAAATGCCATTGTACTGTACATTGTACAAGTTATTACCATGTATTGAAGTTAAGTTGACAAGATGGAAGGGTGTAGCCTTCTCAATCTGACTCCTTTCCTCAAATTCCCATCTCAGAAAGCTAATCTCTCTGCTGAGTAGCAATTATGGGTGTTTGTAGTCCCAATAAATGTACAAGGTAAATGTTGCCTTGTTATAAAAGCAATTGATGATTTAAGGAAATGTCCAGATTCTGGTTTTCTCTTGTCCATCAAAGTCATCTCACACATTGCACAAGGTTTTTATTTGTTATCCAGTGAAATTTAGGTGTCAGTGTCTGTCAGTTCTTTGAGGTAGACGAGGACAGAGCAAGAGTTTCCGGAATGTTCTTCGTTGTATAGGATAGAATAATAGCATCTAGAAAGCCTGTCTCTCTGCATCACGTTTTATACTAAACAAAATGAGATTGTTCTGAATTGCCAAGGTAAGAATTACATTCCTTCACAACCTCATTGTCAAGAGTAAGGCATCTGAAACTGGGTCTGTGTCTCCAATGCCAGGGGGATTGAAATGTAGCTGGGACTAGTAGCATTTTAATTCTCTGCAATTCCTCCTATAGATGCTATGATGTGGGTCTTAAGAGATATTCAGAGCATTACTGCTTCCTCCCCCCACCCCCCCTTATCGGCTGGCATATCAAACATGAAAAATAAGGGAAGTAAAGTTCTCCTTCAGTATTTTCAAATGCTGGTAGATAACCTTACTGGGTGTTCTGGCTGCACCAACAAAAATAGCCAGCTGGCCTACAACTAACTTTCTAGGTCAGAAATTTAAAAGGGACGTTCATAAGGAGCTTCCAAATCCACTGCAGTTTGGAGAAACCTGACAAGAGAGGGACAGCTGTAGGTTAAAGAAAATACATTTCCCTCTCTTCCCACAAATCAAAATGTAAGGGAAAGGAGAATAGAATAAAGAACCCATCTGAAGGTTGGGCAAGTCCTGCTCTTTAGAAACCCTTGCTGTCTTGTGTACATCCAGTAGTGGGAGGTATATACCATCCCAAGTCCAGGAGACTTTCTGTCAAACTCTGGAGAACCTGAAAATGCTTCACCTACCATATGGCAAGAAATACAAACAGTGATTCTTAATCAAGGGTCCTGTCTTGATTATAGCAGCAGCAATATGCCAAAATGACAGTTCTTCTATCTATTAACACGTTGTTTGCTACACTTAGGCAGTTTCTCCTAATTCTTTTCTGGTGAGAAAAATTCTTTGTGGTCATGTTTAACCACGCCAAGATTATATGATGGTTTCCCCCCACTCCCTATTGAATCTGTAAGCAGAAAACAAAATATATTCATTCTTCCCCTTTCCCTAAGTCTGCCTCCAATAGGCTCAGTAGAGACTTTTAATCAAGACCTTGGATTAATGTGCTTCAGGACCAGAGGAAGAGACTGAATCTGGAATTTTTATCCACCCATCGTCCTTCCCTTGAATCTAGAATAGGCAGATGTTGTTTGATGGAGTTAAAAGTGTCATTGCAGGAAGTAAGCTATTCCAAATAAAGCTGCCTTTTGTAATTGACTAGGGGTGATTTTGTCAATGCTGATGATATTCAAGTAGTGCTCCAGATATTTTAGGAATACACCCAAGGCACCTATTACTATTGATACTATCTTTGTTTCCTTTTGCCACAGTAATTCCACTTCTATTTCTAGGTCTTTATGATTTATGATTTTCTCCAGTTCTCTCTCTTACTCTGCTATCTCCAGGTACTGCAACATCCCTATCCAGGCTTTTTTGTCTTTCTTATCAACAGATATTGAGTCTCGAGTGTTAT
Source organism: Myanophis thanlyinensis (assembly GCA_017656035.1). NCBI lineage: Eukaryota > Metazoa > Chordata > Lepidosauria > Squamata > Homalopsidae > Myanophis > Myanophis thanlyinensis. The sequence continues at coordinate 17,310 of JAEANM010001897.1, forward strand.
ATGGAAGGTGCCTGTCTGTTGGAATTCTAAATTCCCAGCAGTTCCTAGCTTCTTCATTTTCTGTTACTTTCTCTATTTTGTGGTCCCACGAATTCTGCACCATTGTTGCTACTTTGTCATGCCATTATTATTTGTAGTCAATCGGTGCAGTCTTTTTGCAGCAGCTAACTAGCTGGTCTACAGTTTCTTCAGCTTCATTGGAGAGATGGCATTTGCTGTCTGTGCTGTCTTCTAAAATCTGGCTTTATATGCACTTAAGGGTTTTTTCTTAGCAGCTAGAATTAGCCCCTCTGACTCTTTCTTCAACTTTCCTGCTCTTAGCTATTGCCAGTTCTTATTGCTATCTGTTATGCCTGCTATTGTTTTCTTTGTAGTATACTAGTTTCAGTGCATCTTCTTCACTTTCCTTCAGATGTTCTCACAATCCTCTTTTTTCTTCTTACCAACTGCCTGGTGTACTTACAACATTCAAGCCCAGCTATTTTCCATGGTAAGTAGCATCTGTCAACATGATGAAGGACTTGATTTATTGTCATTATTTTTCTGTTTTAGTTCTGCTTGAATTCAATCCACTTTTCCAGCTGAGTAATGATTGGAATTACCTAACTATTAATTGCCAATCACTGAGTGACTATAGAAAGACACCAGAAAAACAAAACTTTTGCATCCCTTATGTAGTAGCTCTAGTCCTGGGGTGTCAAACTCAAGGTCCAGGCACTGGATGGGCCCACACGGTGTTTAGATCTGGCTCACAGGCCACCTTGGAAACAGAGAAGGATGGCCTGCAGTGCCTCTGCCAGTGAAAACGGAGCTCGGGAGAGCTGCATGTGGCCCTCTCAAGCTCCATTTTCTCTGGCAGAGAGTTGCAGGAGGCCATTGCAGCCAAAAATGGTGAGGCCATTTTTGCTGGCAGAGTGCTCGGGCCTCCACAGGCGCCCCCTACATGAATGACATCAAGGTGGCCACGCCGACTCCAATCCCCCAAGGTCAAACACAACCCTGATGCGGCCCTCAATGAAATTGAGTTTGACACCCTTGCTGTAGTCCATCATATAGACACACTCCCCCCCCCTCAAATCTTATTCATGTACTGTATGTTTTGTTTTACATATCTTTCACTAAAATGAGCCATATATGGTCTATATCTGCAAGCAACTCTTTCATAATTATAAGTATCAACTTTTCAGTTTATTGAGTAATAAAGTAATTGAAGGTCATAAGTTTATCTTTCCAACATTGAAGAACAAATCTGAGAGCAGTGAGGGGCTGAAGCTTTGCACCATAGGATGCCAGCTTCCTATTTCTAGTGGTGTCTTTGGCTCCTGGCATAATTTCCTTTATTGGATCCCCTCCTGCAAATGATATTTCTTGCTTCAGTTAAAATGTGGAGTAAGAGGGATAAATGTTCTCTAAGTGTTTTTAAACTAGATGACTTTCCCCATTTGTGAATGTTTTGTTTGCCAATCATTTGTGTGCTGTTCAGTGTTATTCAGGGAGATGATAAAAATACCAAAACGATGCCTGTGAGATTGAAACCCCTTTTTATGTGCATGGAGGGCTTCAACTCCATCTTGTTTTCATTCCACTCTACTAAAAGATGCACCTGAGTGATGCCAACACTGTTTCTACCTATCAACTCCGGAGTGCCATAAAAGAAATACATTTCGGGGGGGGGGGGGTGTTACCCTCTTCTTCTCCCTTCTTCTCCCTTTTCACTTCTCAACAATTGAAGGTCTCCACTGAAATATTTCCTACAGTTTTGCTTGCATATGGGAGTCAGTCAGTAAGAAACACAATAGAATTTTGCCAAAGGGCCTGTTGCTATTTACAAACAATTATTTGGCAGTGGCTCAATTTGGATGGTAGAAAGTGGCTGAAGTGCACAATGAGAAATGACCTTGGGATGAAAAAACTGTTTCATGAATTCACAAAGTAAATCCCTAAGGCCTGAAATGACAGCACTTCCCAATCCTGGGCTGTTGCCTGTTCCTGTAACAGGACCAAAACATCTGTATTTAGCAAACAGTTAATATTTGAGTCATTTAGAAACAGGCTTGTTCCAACATCTGCCTGAATGATCAATGCTATATAAATGGGGGGAAAGCAAGAGGGTGGATCCCCCCCTTAGTTTTACACATCCTTCTTTTTAAAAATCCTTAGATTTGTTTCCAGTTCTATGTTACATCTGAAGAGTTGGTATGGAGATGTGATGGTGAGATCATATGTTTTTTAATCCAATTCCATAGCAATTCAGAAGTTCAGGCTTTAATTCCAGATGGTGTCAAATACTTTGAAGCTCATGAACAGAAAAAATATTTTTTCATGAAGTTTTATTTATATGTGTTGCTTGAAATCTCCCTCCCTTCTTCTTTTTTCCAGAGAGAAAACCAGTTTGATGCCCTTCATATAGTTCAGTCAAACCACAGCGCACACTGAAAGAATGTGCTCGTGCAGAGTAGCTCTGCCCTCACTGCTACTATGCACCCTGCTAACCAATTTTTAGAAACTAAAGGAAGGGAAGACAATCTCAGCAACTTGAAGATCTGTGAACTACAACTCCCAGAATTTCACAGACAGCACGTTTTTCTGGAGAATTCTGGGAGTTGAAATCCACACATCTTCAAATTGCTGTGATTGGGAAACATGACTTCAAATCCTAATAGTCCCTTACCTGCTTTTTATTGCATGTACAGTTACAATAGACACTTGGGCACGGTAAATATTTCTTTGTCAAGAGATATTCACAATGCAGTAATATCTTCCTTCTAAGAAATTAGTTTTGCTTGGTTGAATGGCTCTTACTTCTCCTAAAATCAAGTATGGAATCACTGCCTGTCATTTTAATCCACACCTTTATTTCAAAATTATACAGTCAGTACAGAGTAAGAACCAAATGTAGAAACTGCTATTATTGTTAGTACATATCCAGATCACTTTCTTAATATTTTAATCAGGTCTTCTAAATTTATGTCAAGGCAATTTAAAGAAATTAGAACCAGGTTGATTGTAGCAAAAGCAATCAATACTGTATATTGGTAGAGTTGTGTGAAATGTTTTTTGTTGATCCAAAAAACAGTCCCCGCACCTGTGGAAAAACACCAGAACAGGAAAAAGAAAAGTGGATATTGGTATAGATGATTTTTTTAAAAAAATCCCATAAAGCCTTGCTATGTCCTGGGAATGAGAGAAAACGAGATTGGTGGCAGGAAAGCCAGTGTTGTATCTGCCCACCAAGGCAAAGATGTGAGCTTTTTAACTGAGCTGGAAGGATGGATTGTCAGTAGAAAAGAAGCTCCAAAGAGCAGAAGCAGCCTAATGGCTCTGTTCAGTATGCACAACATGCTGAAATTGACTCAAAGGGCAAAGTTAGTGTGTCCTGCAAAGTGCCAAGCTAGGGCGATGAGGGATAGAAGGTGTTATTAATTACATATTTATTTGAAAACATTAAGGAAACTCTTTTACTGTACCACTTGATTTTTTTTTTTCATCCCTGCCATGCACACACCGTGGCACTTCGGTCTTCTTTGGCAAAGCCAGTCAGGAGTGGGGAACTTTGCTTAGTTCTGTTATGTGCTAAAGCCTCAATGCCAGCTGGGTGGTGTTGATTTAAAATGTGTGTTTCCTGTGTCTCTTTTCTTACGTAAGCCATTTTACTTATTCTTGATTCTCAACTTTCAATTGCCAGTGAAGACACAGACAAATTCTATAAACAGAATTCAAATTCAAAGGGATTTGACTAAATGCAGATCTTGATTTTTCGAAGCTTTTAGTCCTCACAAAGTTATAGTTTTCTCTCTGATTAGATCTTTTTAAAGCAGTTCCACAGTGCAATCCTATTCATAATTATCGGGAAGTAAGTCCCAATGTAATCAGTGGAAAGGTATTTTATTTTGTTTTCATTATCGTATTTCATATCCTACTTTAAATTTAGGTATTTAAGATGTTCCCTGTTCCTAATTTTTCTGCAAACACAACCCTGTGAGCTACTTTGGACTGGCCCAAAGTCAGCAGTTGAGCTACTGTGGTTTAAATTAAAACCCAGAGAGTTTTCTTAATAGTACTGAAAACTTTTGGCTAACAAAAGATTAAATGATTAATTTCATTTTTGTTCTTTGGATTGTTATTCTGTGTTTGTTTATATTTGATATTTAATTACAGCATTTACACCACCACATTTAGAATGATTCCAGGTGTTTAATTTGTTTCCATAATTTTTTTAAAATAAACTAACTATTTAAAATGTCTGGATTTCACAAAATTGCTTTATGATTACATAAATAATGTTGCTTTAAATAATATATTGGCCACAATCTGGTTTGTTTTATTATAATGCTCATGTTTTTATTTCCAGTTCTGGAAATATACTAATGCCAATTTCCTTTAAGGGTATTTCCCTTCCCCTTAATTTATCCCAGCAGCTTTGCTCTGTCCTCTTTTTGGGGGGAAGTTTCATAAAATCTCCCAATATTTGAGCAGCAGAATAACAATAAAAGTTGGAAGGGACCTTCGAGGTCTTCTAGTCCAACCCCCCTCTTCTGAAGCAGACCCATTTCAGACAAATGGCTGTCCAATCTCTTCTTTAAAACCTCAGGTGATAGAGCATGTCATATCTGATGGAGCACATCAGTGATGGAGCCGGGCATTTGAATGTTATATCTGTGTGTATTTTAGTAACGTTAACAACAAAGTGGAACAGTCACCTTTTAATTTAAATAGCAAATGAATGCTATTTTGCAGCAGCATTGTGAATATTGTGCACTTAAATATAAGGAATAGACAGGGTGGGGGTTCTTTTGCCTATGGCTGGACATCCAATAAGCTAGTTGAAGTGTGTCTTTTCTTTTTTCTTTACAAAACCCTGAATTCAGAAGGTTGCTTTTAACCATGTTCGTCTTGTGACATAGATCTCAGTGGTAAAATCCAGCCTGGGGAAATTGCACAATTGAATGGATTTTTGTTCTGATAATTAGCTGCATGTAGAAAACTAGAACCTTTCTCCTTGGACCTTGTTTTTCATGTAGATAGAGGGGAATCATTTTCTACAAAGAGTGTTCAATCCTGAGACATTCTCTGCCCTGTAAATCTGAAATGCTGCATCCTAACTGTTTATTGTTTTAGTAGAGTGTTGTAGCCAAACATAACATGAATAGAGTTGTGATGTCTTCAGGTGTGTGTTGATATATGAGTATATATCAATTTAAAAAAAAAAACAAGGATGTTATTTCTTTTTAGATTCATCATGGTCATCTTCGCTGTCCTTGCTGCTCTGTTCCTTACTACAGGACACTCACAAGAAGCAGATGAAACTATCACATACACGGTAAAGATCATATTTTAAAGGGAGAGAGGAAAAGAGAGAAAAACATAGTATGTCAGAGAGTTTTCAAAAATATTATTCATTCGGAGAATCTGTGATTTTCAAGGAGAGGATGTGGAAAGACTTGCTAGCAAATAACTCTGTATCTATATCTCAGTTTTACTAGACAATTATTATTTCAGTAGCCGGTTAGTTTCAGACATAATTCAGAATGCTGTTTTCAACTTTAAGTGCCCTAGATCCAATATATCTTAGATTCCTTGTGTCTTTCGAAAATTTGGACTATAGCTCCATGTATCAAAGAATAAGAAGGACTGCAATCTAGTTTAGTTAGTGGCACAGATATGTAGAAAGCTGCTTTAAGGCTGTTGGAAGAAAAATCCATCTGGTTCAGTTCCAAGCTTGGAGAAAGATGCTGGAAACAACATGGAGGCTGATTGGAAATTTGGTTTATTGATGAACCACACACAAAGAAAACATGCAGTTCTGGGTCAGCTGAACAATTAGCTAGATGAGTGCCAGGATTTTTATACAAGTCCTGAAATGCTGCTGGGAGTGGGGGATTGGGCAGTGAAGGGACTTGTGTTCTGAAAGGATGTTGGGCAATTCCTATTGTGGCTAATGGCTTTTGTCCTGTGCTGGATCTTGGGTGAGGGGCTGCTGTACTAATCCTACCATTCTGCTTTTGTTAGCTGTTAAATTTTGCTGCAAGGAGTTTCAAAACATCCTGTCTTCAATAGATTTTCTGCCTGCAGTATTTGCTTTGCTTAGGAATAGAGCCATCTAGATAGTTGGCTTCCTCTTTCAATAATCTCTTTATCTCCTTAAGTGCTGGCATCTGCTATGGGCTGTATTAATAAAAACTGAGGGCTGCTTTCTGCCTCTACTCTAAAAACATGTTTCTCCATTTCTCCTTTAGGGAAATATAATATTCTACCTTTTTTAATATTTCCCAAAATATTTCATTCTTTGAGAGGGGGGCTTCCCACAAGGCAATATTCATTTAAAGCATTTGTTTTATCGAGCACAAAGCAAATTTTGTGTATGTCCTGGGACAAAATATAAATCAGTGTTAACACCAAACCCATCCAAGGTAGCCCAAGAAAGTTACTTGGAAGTTCTAACAGGGACTTGAAAATATGCTTATTCTTCTAAACCAGTTTTCTCAATCTGCTGCCAATTTAGTGTATGGAATACAATTCTCATTAGTTTTTATTATTTGATAATTATGAGATACTTCTTTAAGATACAAATTTCCTTACTAATATGGCTATTTATCAAGTTGCCATTCAACACTTCAGGAGGATGCCAGGTGGGATAAGTCTGTTCTAATGTAGTACACTGTAGTCTCTGTGGTGTCTTTAAAATGGAGAAAGCAGAAATTGGGCTTTTTTTAAGTAACAATACCTTTTGCCATTCAAATTTACGAGGCTGGTCTAGGCTAAGTGCTGACACTAAACTGACATGGTTCTGATTGAGATGGGAGGTTTAAATAAGAAATAAAATATAAAAAATGATTAAAATACCGAACTACTAGGAAATAATTATGGGGAACATTAATGATAGATTAATCTTTGATTCTTCAAATAAATTAATTAAAGACTCTTGTAAGTATTATAAATACAATTTCAGCAAGATCATGCAGCAGCCTAGATGTTATAGAGATTTGTGGGATATAAAAGGATTGAATGCAGAATTCCGCAGTGTAATGTTTTGTTAATTGCTGTGAAATAATTCATTCTAAAATCTGCAACCACACCTATGTAGCAGTAATATATAGTTGTGATGAATGAAAATATGCCAGTTCATCAATCATTTTGTGGCTTAACATCATTACACTTAATCTGTTTTTCTTGATTTTATTTCTTTTCTATGCAGCAATGCACAGATGGTTATGAATGGGACCCCATCATGCAGCGATGCAAAGGTACCTTTGGTTGTGCATTAATATTTTCATATCTGTCAGAAGTATTTAAAAGGCAGATCTTGCATAGTAAAATTTCCTTAGTTTCCCCAGTGGAAGTTTTTTATGGAGAAGAGGATGGGGAAAATGTAGAAGTTTCATATATGCAAATTTGGAGTTATATCTTTAATAGCAGTCTATGTTTTGGGTCACCTCCTGATACGTTTTTTAATTATTTTTTGATCCAATGAGAATGATCCACATGAGTTGTTCTCCTTGGATTGTTCAAGTGTAAAATTTTGTAAAATACATACCATAGCTGAACAGTTCATCAGTCCTGTCATGAATGATTTATTTAAATAATTTCTGTGGCTACCCAACTCATCAATAGCAACTTGTTGGCTAAGATAGGATGGAGAACATTAAAAGAAAATATAGTAAAACAAAAACAGAAGCACATTACATACAGCAAAACCGAGACCACGCTTCAAATATATTCCAAATAATGACAAAATACACTGATATAGTGGAAGCCAAGTTTTCAACATCTTATGAAAGACTGACAGGGTCAGGACCACCTTAATCTCAGAGCATATGCTGTTCCAAAGGGAAAGCACTTGATAGAGATTATCTGCTTCTTGGATCCCACAAGGTGATTTCTCTCATAGAAGGGATCCAAAACATATCCATCTTGCCAGATTTAGTGGGACAGAGTCAAATGGAGATCCGGGGAGGAGGTTGTTCTGCAGATAACCAGACCTGTACCTTAAATAGCTTTAGAGATGGTTGCAAGTACCTGAACTGAATCTGGAAGCTTATAAAGAGCCAGTGGAGCTTGCAAAATTAGAAGTGTTACATGAGCCACCTCTGACCCATGCCAGGCAGATTAAAGTCACTTAATACCATCACTCTTGGACTCCATTGCTTCAACAAGGAAGCTACCATGTGGCAGGAAAATACAGGTACAGTAGCAGCATCTCATCTGATCCTTCCTGATGACAGCTGATTAGAAAATGTGTTCCAGGATTTCATGTCACCTTCCTTCTTTCATTCTAAAAAAATAATTAGAAATGTTGCAATAATTAAATACATCTACTCCTGTTTTCCAGAGTAGTGTTCATCTTCCTATATACTGTAGTTAGGGGGACACTTATTTACAAAATCAAACATCTATTTGAAGAATGCACTCAAAATCAGAAAGCATTGCCTGTCTTCTGTATTACACTATATGTATAGCTTGTTATATTACCTGTTCAAAACCATAGATATATCTCTCTAAATAGGGAACATGAACTTGTCATCTGATGCCGGCTTAATTTTATACTTCATTCATCAGTCCACATTTATTATTCTAACTATTGATAATTTCCTGAACACTACTATTTATTTGAGTTTTTTATACACGAAAAATAAAACAGAGCTCGCTCTGATTAATAACCACTTTTCTTGTTGTCATTACTAATCACAGATATCGATGAATGTGAAATTGTGCACGAAGCGTGTAAAGGTGGAATGAAATGTGTTAATCACTTTGGAGGATACC